>JAJOOR010006073.1:0-36060 GCA_036250505.1 Solanum acaule | reverse complement strand
ATATATATATATATATATATATATATATATATGTAACGACCGGGTTCCGTCGTTATAGAAAATAGCCAACGGGGGAAAATTTAGAACCGGAAAACTTTTTCGTAGTATTTAGATTTTCCCAACCTAGTCCAGATTTAGATGAAATCGGAGTCTTTAAGGTGCAGCGAAATCTGGTAACAATCGGGTGAATTATTTATAATTTTGATTACATGAGTGGTTAGATAACTCGTTAAGGAACCCGTACGATTTTACGAAATTGAATTCGGGAGAGTAGAACTCCCGAAATCGATCTTAGCATGAAGGGTATTTTCTGAGCGTCGTGGGTTAGAGGTGTGTTGTCAAATGGTAATTTTGGAATTCTTTAAATAGCTCACTGGTTCGTGCAAGCCGCCTTGGCAGGGATTTTGGTCGCTCTGAAGGTGCCGCTACAACGAGCTGAGGGCCACTGTGGCGGGCTCGATGCGACTTAAGGTCATTAATAAACCCCTAAACGACCTTATTATGCACTTTTTGACTTTTAGAGCTAAAGAACGAACCCCAGGTGACTCCTACTCGTTTTCCTCCATTCTTGAGGTTAAATGTAAGCTTTTCACTCCCCGAATCCATTTTTCGATCTTTAGAACATAATAGAATGGGTGAATATTGATGGGGGAGGGTTTTGTTATAGATTCTATGGTGGAAACAACCCTAATTTGGATAATTGGGATCATGGGTTTGATCTAGGGTTCATAGAATTGTTAGTAATTCGGGTAATTAGTGATTGTTTATTGATTTACGTATTATATTGATTGTTTGTAGACCAAGAACAAGTGGAACGAATCCGAAAAGGGAAGGATCAAGTTTCTTAGGGTTTCAAGTTTGTTTCGAGGTAAGTGATGGTTGTGATTCTATGATTGTGTGATGTATGTTTGTTTTTGCTTCATTATGATACATATATGTATATAAATGTTGCATTATTGATCACACTTGTTGTAAATGAGATAGATGAATGATGGTTACCATGAAATCATAACTTAATTGTATGATCTTGAGGATATACTTGTGCATGTGATTATATTGTTGTATTGACTTATGTATGTTGCACTTAGTGGGATAGCCGCGTGATCTTACCGGTACACTGTGGTTGTGTACTGATTCTGCATTTGCTCTTATTTTTGTTGAGTACAAGGCATCTTCAAGCGGCTACTGACAGACATTGCTTAAGAGATTACTGATCGTTCGAATTCAAGGGTAAGCCAATTCTTCTAGGCTGTCATGGGTTCTCTTTCATCTATGTCCACCATTTCCGGACTTAGATTATGTTTTAGTTAGTTGATTAGTTCATTAGATTGGGGTTGCGTCCCTTCTTGTTTAGACTTAATTCATTGTTAGATGTTTTGGTACATTGACTTTCAGGTTCTAAGCATTACTTCCGCATTATTAGTTTATTATTGTTAGACTTTTGTTAGAGTTTATGGGAACTCTATTTATTTCCTTAGTATTTAACTTGCTTCCATAACTTAAATGCCTTAGTTTTGGTTTAGTTGTTTGGTTTGAGCTGTAGTAGTGGTTCTCCCACCGGAGAGTTAATGTGGGTGCCAATCACGACGATCTGGGTCGTGACAAAGTTGGTATCAGAACCTAGGTTCATTGATCTCAATGTACTAAAACGAGTCTAGTAGGGTTCGCGGAACGGTACGGGGACGCCTTTACATTTCTTCGAGAGGCTATAGGACTTTAGGAAATCTCTCTGTTTTCTCTTGTCTCCTTTTGTGCTATGAATTTATTCTAATTGGTATCTGGCGATTCAAATTGGTATCTAACCTCATTCACTCTTCTGTCCGCAGATGGTTAACACTAGATACAACGGTGTCAGGGTCGTAGCTCCCGTCAATGCTCCAGCTGAGGAATTTGCAGCGAGAGGTCGCGGTCGAGGTCGAGGCAAGGGTAGAGGAAGAGCTAGGGGTAGAGGCCGTGGGAGAATAGCACCTGCTAGGAATGAAGCTCTTGTTGAGAATGCTCATGTGAATGAGAACCCTCTCGCGCATCATAAAGAGATTGACGAGGAGAATGTTGATATTGAGAATGTTGAGGATGTGGGACAAGATGAAGAGGTGCAGGATGAGACTATTGATGTTCCCCCCATAGACCCAGTGTTAGCTCGATAGATCATGTCATTCTTGAAAGGGTTGGTTGGTCCTTGAGTGCTTCCTTCTGTTCAAGCAACTCAAGCTCTTACTAATCCTCTTATCGCTAGCACTGCACCCAAGGTGGGTGGAACGGGAGGTAACGATACTTTCCTTCGTCCTTTGTTGGGTTCTGTTATGAATGGTAATGAGCATGAAATGTTGACTAAGTTTCTGAAGCTAAAGCCTCATGTGTTTCTTAGTTCTGAGAATGAGGATGCTTATGAGTTTATCTTAGATTGCTATGAGAGGCTTCATAAGTTAGGAATTGTCAATTAGCATGGGGTTGAGTTTGTGTCCTTTCAACTTTAACGTGAGGCTAAGCAGTGGTGGAGAGCTTATATGGAATGCAGATCTTCTACTTTACCTCCACTTACTTGGAACCAATTTCATGCTCTGTTTATAGAGAAGTATGTGCCTAGGACTTTGAGGGATCACAAGAAGGATGAATTCATGGCTTTGGAGCAAGGTGATATGACTGTGGCTGCTTATGAGGCCAAGTTCTATGCTTTGTCTAGATATGCTACTCAATTGGTAACTACTGAGAAAGAGAGAATTCATCCATTTGTTAGGGGACTGAATTCTGAGTTACATGTATTGTCTGTTCATATGGCCTCTGAAGGAAAAAGTTTAAATGAAGTGACAGACTTTGTGAAGAAAGTGGAGGGGGTGAGGCGAGACGGTTAGGCTAAGGCATTGGCTAAGAAAGCCAAAAATCCAGGCAGCTTTCAAAGATCTTACTCCAGAGGTTCAGGGAGGCCGACGCTTGCAGCCAAGCCAATTCAGTCCGCTGTGCCCGCCTCTGCAGGTAGTTACTCGGAAACTCTATCTCATAATTTTCAGGATAGCTAGGGAATCGCGCCTTCGACGGGCTGCAGACCATCTTTTGATCGTACTTGTTACAACTGTGGAGAAATTGGGCATATGAGGAGAGATTGTCCCCACCCACGTGTGTTAGATTCTGCGCAGCAACAGTCTAGAGCAGTGGTACCCGCGATGAATGGTAATAATGGTAGAGGACGTCCATAAGGTGGGCGAAGAGGTAATCAACTAGGTTGTGGGGGTAGAGGAAATGGTAATACAGGTAGAGGTAATGTGCAACTATGCATGGAAGTAATTCGTCAAGATGATAGGGCTCAATGTTACGCATTTTCGGGCAAGAATAAGGTAGAGACGTCTGACCTAGTGATCACATGTACTATTCTTGTCTGTGACCGGATGGCTAATGTGTTATTTTATCCGGGTTCTACTTATTCATATGTATCCGTGCGATTTGCCTCAAAATTTGGTATGATTTGTGATATACTTGATGCCCCTATCCATGTTTCTACCCAAGTTGGAGAGTCAGTCATAGTCATTCATGTCTATCGTGCTTGTCCTATTTTGTTTATGGGTTTTCAGACTTGGGCTGATTTGGTGATTTTGGATATGACTGATATTTATATAACCTTAGGCATGACTTGGTTGTCCCCCTATTATGTTATGCTTAATTGTAATACTAAGTCTGTAACTCTAGAAATTCTTGGAATGGAAAAGTTAGAGTGGGAAGGGGTGTACAAGCCTAAGCAAGCTAAGATTATATCCTCCATTCGAGGTAGTAAATTAGTAGAGCAGGGTTGTTTGTCTTATTTGGCTCATATTAGGGATGTTGGGATTGAGGCTCCATCTATTGAGTCTATTTTTGTGGTGTCAGAATTTAGAGAAGTGTTTCCTAATGACTTGCCTGGTATGCCTCCGGATAGAGATATATATTTCTACATTGATTTAGAGCTTGGTACGCGCCCCATTTCTATCCCTCCATATAGCATGGCTTCAACAGAATTGAGAGTGCTTAAGGCTCAAATCCATAAGCTTCTTGATAAGGGATTTATTCATCCTAGTGCTTTCCTATAGGGTGTTCCAGTTTTGTTTGTTAAGTAAAAGGATGGTAGTATGAGAATGTGTATAGATTACCGGCAATTGAATAGGGTCACTATTCGAAACAAGTATCCTTTGCCTCGGATAGATGATCTTTTTGACCAATTGCAATGTGCATCAGTTTTCTCTAAGATTGATCTAAGGTCTGGTTACTATTAATTAAAAATTAGGCCTGAGGATGTGCCCAAGACGACGTTTAGGACTCGTTATGGGCACTATGAATTCCTAGTTATGTCCTTTGGTTTGACTAATGCGCCTGCAGCGTTCATGAGTTTGATGAATGAGGTGTTTAACTCATTTCTTGATTCATTTGTTATAGTCTTTATTGATGATATTTTGATCTACTTGAAAAGTGAGAAAGAGCATGCCGACCATCTTCGTGTTGTTCTGGGTGTTCTTGGGAAACAAATGATGTATGCTAAATTTTTTTAAGTGTGAATTTTGGTTGACTTATGTTGCATTTTTGGGGCATGTAGTTTCGAAAGAAGGGGTAATGGTGGATCCTCAAAATATTGAGGCAGTTAAGAATTGGGTTCGGCCTAGCTCAGTGACGGAAGTTAGGAGTTTTGTGGGGCTCACTAGCTATTATCGTTGATTTGTGAAGAACTTTTCTTCTATTGCCACTCATTTGACTAATTTGACCAAAAAAGACCATTTGAATGGACTGAAAAATGTGAGGAGAGCTTCCAAAAGCTCAAGACTCTCTTGACCACCACATCTATTCTAGCGTTACCGGTGGAAGGTAAGGATTTTATAGTTTATTGTGATGCTTCTCATTCTGGTTTGGCTGCTGTGTTGATGCAGGATAAAAATGTTATAGCTTATGCCTCGCGTCAATTAAAGGTGCATGAGAGGAATTATCTAACACGTGATTTAGAGTTGGCAGCGGTAGTGTTTGCTCTTAAGATCTGGTGACATTACCTCTATGGTGTTAAATGTTAGGTATTTACTAATCATCGTAGTTTGCAGCATGTGTTCACCCAAAAAGGATCTGAATTTGAGACAATGAAGGTGGATTAAGTTACTTAAAGATTATAATGCCACCATTCAATACCATCCGGATAAGGCTAATGTGGTGGCAGACACTTTGAGTCGAAAAGCGGTGAGTGTGGGTAGTTTAGCTTGCTTGAGTGTAACCAAGCGACCTTTGGCTAAGGAAATTCAGACCTTGGAGTCTAAATTCATGCAGTTGGGCATCTCAGAAAGAGGTGGGGTGTTAGCTAGTATTGAATTAAGGGCCTTATTCATTGAGGAGATCAAGGCTAAACAATTTGAAGATAAAAATTTGGAGGAACTTAGAAAGAAGACTGCGATTGGTAAGGCACAAGAGACCACTCTTGATGCGGAAGGTGTACTTAGTTTCAAGGGAAGAATTTGTGTTCCCCGAGTTGATGATTTGATTTAAAAGTTGTTAATAGAGTCTCATGGTTCACGATATTCTATTCATCCGGGTGTGACCAAGATGTATCCAGATTTGAAACGAATTTATTAGTGGCCGGGCATGAAGAAGGATATAGCAGAGTTTGTGGCTAAGTGTCAGAATTGTCAACAAGTGAAGTATGAACATCAAAGGCTTGCAGGTTTTCTTCAAAGAATGCCAATCCCGGAATGGAAGTGGGAAAGAATAGCCATGGATTTTGTGTTGGTCTTCCTAAGACTTTGGGGAAGTTTGATTCTATTTGGGTAGTGGTTGATAGATTGACCAAGTCAACCCATTTTATTCCGGTAAGAACATGTTATAATGTTGAACAATTGGCTAAAGTTTATGTGAAAGAGATAGTAAGGTTGCATGGGGTGCCCATTTCTATTATCTCAGACCGTGGTACCCAATTCACATCCAAGTTTTGGAGGAAATTACATGATGAATTGGGCACACAACTCACTTTTAGTACAACCTTTCATCCACAGACGAATGGACAGTCAGAGAGGACTATTCAAGTATTGGAAGACATGTTGAGGGCATGTGTGATTGATTTTAGAGGGCAATGGGATAAGTTCTTACCTTTGTGTGAATTTTCTTATAATAATAGTTATCACTCCAGCATAGATATGGAACCATTTGAGGCACTCTATGAGAGGGGATGTAGATCACCCATAGGATGGTTTGAGACTAGAGATGTGAAGCCATTGGGGTTGATTTAGTGAAGGATGCTCAAGATAAGGTGAGGAGTATTCAAACTAAACTTTTAGCAGCCCAGAGTAGACAAAAGAAGTATGCGGATCATAAGGTAAGAGAATGACTTTTCAAACCGGTGAAAATGCTCTTTTTTAAGGTATCAGCCATGAAAGGGGTGATGAGATTTGGCAAGAAATGTAAGCTAAGTCCTAGGTACATTGGTCCATTTGATATTCTTGAATATGTGGGACCGATAGCGTATAGATTGGCTTTACCTCCTAATTTATCGGGAGTTCTTTCGATATTTCATGTGTCCATGTTGAAGAGGTATCATGGTGACGGGGATTATATTATTAAGTGGGACTCAATTGTGTTAGACAAAGACCTCCAATATGAGGAGGAACCGATTGTAATTCTTGATCGTGATATGCGCAAGTTGAGGACCAAGGATATTAAGTTCGTGAAAGTTCAATGGAAGCATCGTCCAGTTGAAGAAGCTACTTGAGAAACCGAGAGGGACATGCGAGACAAGTATCCCCAATTGTTCGTCGATTGAGGTACTACTTCATTCCTTCCTTAGCCTAATTTTCCTAAGTTTGTCACTCGGGGACGAGTGATGGGTAAATTGGTATCTATTGTAACGGCCGGGTTCCGTCGTTATAGAAAATAGCCAACGGGGGAAAATTTGGAGCCGAAAAACTTTTCGTAGTAGTTGGATTTTCTCAACCTAGTCCAGATTTGGACAAAATTGGAGTCTTTAAGGTGCAGGGAAATTTGGTAACAATCGGGTGAATTATTTATGATTTTGATTACATGAGTGGTTAGATAACTCGTTATGGAACCCGTACAACTTTACGGAATTGAATTCGGGTGAGTAGAACTCCCGGAATCGATCTTAGCGTGAAGGGTATTTTTTGAGCGTCATGGGTTAGAGGTGTGTTGTGAAATGGGATTTTGGAATTCTTTAAATATCTCACTGATTCGTGCAAGCCGCCTTGGCGGGGATTTTGGTCACTCTGGCGGGGCCGCTATAGCAGGCTGAGGGTCGCTGTGGCGGGCTCGATGCGACTTAAGGTCGTTAATAAACCCCTAAACGACCTTATTATGCACTTTTCGACTTTTAGAGCTGAAGAACGAACCCATGCGACTCATATTCGTTTTCATCCATTCTTGAGGCTAAAGGTAAGTTTTTCACTCCTCAAATCCATTTTTCGATCCGTAGAACGTAATAGAATGGGTGAATATTAATGGGGGAGGGTTTTTTTTATATATTCTATGGTGGAAACAACCCTAATTTGGATAATTGGAATCATGGGTTTGATCTAGGGTTCATAAAATTGTTAGTAATTCGGGTAATTAGTGATTGCTTATTGATTCCCGTATTATATTGATTGTTTGTAAACCAAGAACAAGCGGAACAATTCCAAAAAGGGAAGGATCAAGTTTCTTAGGGTTTCAAGCTTGTTTCGAGGTAAGTGATGGTTGTGATTCTATTATTGTGTGATGTATGTTTGTTCTTGTTTCATTATGATACATGTATGTATATACTTGTGCATGTGATTATATTGTTGTATTGACTTATGTATGTTGCACTTAGTGGGATAGCCGCGTGATCTTACCGGTACACTGTGGTTGTGTACTGATTCTGGACTTGGTCTTATTTTTGTTGAGTACAAGGCATCTTCAAGCGGCTACTGACAGACCTTGCTTAGGAGATTATTGATCGTTCGAATTCAAGGGTGAGCCAATTCTTACGGGTTGCCATGGGTTCTCTTTCGTCTATGTCCACCATTTTAGGACTTAGATTATGTTCTAGTTAGTTGATTAGTTCATTTGTTAGATGTTTTGGTACATTGACTTTCAGGTTCAAGACATTATTTCCACATTGTTAGTTTATTATTGTTAGACTTTTGTTAGAGTTTATGGGAACTCTATTTATTTCCTTAGTATTTAACTTGCTTCCGTAACTTAAATGCATTAGTTTTGGTTTAGTTGCTCGGTTTGAGTTGTAGTAGTGGTTCTCCCACTAGAGAGTTAGTGTGGGTATCAATCATGACGGTCTGGGGTCGTGACAATATATATATATCATGCACATAAGGCATCCTTTTATGTAGCAATTCATACATTTAGCTCTTCTGTCTTTACTGGGGTATCCTGTGCAGTTGAAACATTTTTGACTATCTAATCCTTTTCCTTTAGAAAATTGGATATATACGTTTAAATAAAATAAATACGTTTAAATAAAATTTATAAGATTTTTAAATAAAATTAAGTTGTGATGTTGTGATAGGCTGCGTTTGTAAATTATGTTGTAAAATCCTACTCAGTACTCCCTCTTCCTGCTCAGTTATCTAGTTTAGTAGTTTTTTGTTACTAAATCTATGTAATTTCTCCCAAAATTACCTTCTTTTTTTTTTTAAATGTTCATCTCTCTTTACCGTACTCTGTTCATCTCTTTTCTTTAACCCATGTTCTTAGCACTTGCTTCTTTAACCACACCCTGGGATACACAGTCCTTTCGGTTCCCTGACCATGGCGGACTTTCAACTTCCCTAGGTATTTACAGGTTAATCCATCGGGGTTACTAAGAAGGTAAAGAACTAACCATTTACTAAGAGTAATTTAAAGAGTATATGAACATATTAACATCATAGTAATATAAACATCCTAGTATACATTCATAATAACAGTACATAATAATACATTATATAGGGAGAAACTTACTAGATCTAGAAAACATATAACTACTTACATGATAATGGTCGGAATGAGGTTTCCCTTTCGGGAGTCCCCGGGTGACCTTGCAGCTACTTGTAGAAAATAAACACTCACACTCTTTGTACACAAACACAATAAACACTTACACTCTTTTTATTTTTGGAAAGGGAAAGGAAATATCAAACTAATTTTAGGACTTTCTTCTTTGTTGTATGCTTTGCTTACTCTTCTCTCTGTCTTTCTCTTCTTGCAAATGGTCTCTATTTATAGGAATAGATCCGGATTTGAAGTTCGGGTTTCAAATGTTGAAAATAATATTTCTTTAATGCCGGGTGCTCTTTGGGCCCCATTGTCACATGGTCTTGAAAGACTTTTTTCAAAATAATTGTCTTTTTTCTTGTCCATTTATGAGGAGTAGAGTCTTCTTTATAGGTAGTGGAGTCTTCTTTATAGTAGTGGCTTGTGATGTCATTGCTTACATATTCTTTTGTTGACATCATTGATTACGTATTTCTTTAGGTATCCAGGTTGTGTAGTGCTTTGGAACTCATTCTTGAATCATCGTCTTCATTCGGGTCGTAGTGCTGAGTAAATTGGTCTATTGATAGATCGTTCTCATCATTTCTACTCCCTGTGTCTTCAGGATCAGAATTTGCTGGTTTTGGTTCTGGGTTTGGGTTTTCTTGTATAATTTTTTCTTGTATAACCTCTTTAGTTTTTTCTTTAAGTAACTTGCAAAGGGAACTTTTTATTATTTTTTCTATTCTTTTTTTTTTCTTTTTTGTAGGAATCCCTTTGTCTTTTTGCTTGTCTCTGCCACCGTATTGAAACTCACTGGCAGAATCCTTACACTTTTTGGCAAAGTGTTAGCCATCATCGGATTGGATGAGTCTGTACCCGCTACCATTTGAACGGGACTAGCTGTACCTTTAACTGATATAATAGCTCTTTCTACATTCGTTGGGGAATGTACACCCGTCTTATCCATTTTGAAATGAGACGGAGAACTCTTTGGTCCTTTTGGGTAATCTTGTATTTGTAATGGTATGTTTTGATTAGTATTTCCAAGTAAAAACCTTATTCTTTCTTGTAATGAGTGGATATGTTGTGTCATTTTTTCCTTTTTAGTCTCTAGTTTCTCGATGGTCTGGTTTAGTCTTTTGAATCCTTCAGTCATTGAAGAACAATGATCGCATAAAATTATCTTGTCAGTATCCTTTTGAATATTGTATTGTAGGAAAGATGATCTTGTAGTCTGTCTTAAAGCTGGGCTTATGAAATAGTTTGGCCCAAGAGTTCCTCTAGCATAGTCTAGTGCTTCATTTAAATCGTTGAATCCTTTGAAAAGTGGGGTAGGAAAGTCTTTGATTGAGTCTATCACTTCTATCCATGTCTGAAAAACTCCTGGTAATCTTCCTTGAACTACTATGTAGAATCTGAATTTTTTATCTTCATTTTTGTCTGTAAAGTAATGGCTTAATGAATTTACCACTGCAATGAAATAACTATTGTCTCTAGGAATTTTGTTGTACGCTATCCACAGGTTGTCTATCAGGCATCTTTGAGGTTTATCTATCATTGTTTCTGGTTTTACCCTGAAACTTAGATTAGATGGGGGGTAGAAAATTAGATTTTGTTTTCCAAAGTGTAGTCTTTCCATGCTCGTAGTATGCAGTCTTGCTTCCTCTAATCTTGTATGTGGTTGAAATAAAGTGTTTCTTAATAGAGTCTGCAAATATAAGTCTTTGTCTCTCTGTCCACTGTTACTTGAACTTGAACTGGATGCTTTGTCTTTGTTCTTGCCTGTACTCATTCTAAAAATCAATAATTAGTTTTCATAAGTCTACTTAGTTGATCTGCTAAGGAATTATCTTTTCCTTTTATATGTTATAAAGATATATTGTATATTGATGTGGCGTCTAGAAAATTTAGCCATCTTCTTTTACTACTATTTTTTCCTTCTATTTTCTGGTGGAATTTTACAATAGCCTCGCAGACAGTTCTTACCAAAATTTCTTTTTTATTAATAATATATAATTTAAAACTATTTAATCCATATATGATTGCTAGAATTTCCGCATCTATGCTACTCATGTTTCCTTTCTCTTTGTACTTTCCACTATGATAGGCGCAAATTTTTTCATCTTTCTTGTCTCCATATTTATTGTTCTTTGTTTTTAATATTGCTCCCCATCCTTCTAGGCTTCCGTCAGTTTCCACTATTGGGTAGTCAGTTTCTAGTAGGAGGGCTAAATCTGGTATATTTTTAACCATTTGTTTAAGCTTTTGTACTAATTTTATGTCCTCCATATTGAATGTCTTCTGTCCATGAATTTGTGTCATAGAATATAACGGTCCGGCTATTTTTCCTAAGTCTTTTATAAAATTTCGTGCAAATTTAATATTCCTAGAATTTTTTGTAAATCTTTAGTATTATCTAATTTATCAGGCATGTCGAGGACCTTTTTCGCTATATAGGGTTGTAATTTTATCTTTCCATTTCCAATTTCTACCCCTAGGAATTTTATAAGATTTTTACATAATTTCATTTTCTTTTTGCTTATTATAATTTCATTGTCTACAAATAATTTAAACACCGTTTGTAAATGTCCTAGGTGTTCGTTGGTATTATTACTAAATACTAAGATATCGTCTACATATACTAAAATATTTTTTTTATAATCTCGAAATATATCATCCATCTTTCTTTGAAAGATTGGAGGGGCTGTTTTTAAACCGAAGGGCATTACCAACCATTCGAAATGTCCCTCTAGGCAAGTAAAAGCTGTCCATTCTATGCTGTCTTCATACATATTGACTTGCTAGTATCCGGATTTACAATCAAACTAACTAAAGATTTTTCT
Organism: Solanum acaule; assembly: GCA_036250505.1. Classification (NCBI taxonomy): domain Eukaryota; kingdom Viridiplantae; phylum Streptophyta; class Magnoliopsida; order Solanales; family Solanaceae; genus Solanum; species Solanum acaule. The sequence goes on along the minus strand of JAJOOR010006073.1, from coordinate 24,280 downwards.
TCCTTGTATTCGATTTATTAATTTTGATTTGTCTGGCAATTTATATCCATCCATTCTAGTATTGTCATTAAGTATTTTATAGTTTATTACCATTCTAGCTTTTCCTCTTAATATTTCATTATGATTTCTTACCATAAATGCGGCTGACCTATGTTTTGAAGTTGATCTTCTTATTACTCCCAAATTTAGTAATTCTTTTATCTGATCTTCAAATTCTTTAGGTCTTCATTTGTGGATTCTATTGAAGCAGTTTTAACAGTGTATTCTGGGTTAATAATATCAAGTCTGCAAGTTATATGATTGGCTTCCCAGTGCTTCAGAGGTCTTTCTCCAATTATTTCTAATTTATCTAAGATGGAAATTACTTCCTCTAGGTCTTTCGGATTTTTTATGACTCCTATATGTTGCAATCCTTTTTTGAAATTGTAAAGTTCTGTATTTATTTCTATTGAGTTATAACTTTTTTCTAGTTGTATATCAAATAGACTTAGCTCTAATAATTCGATCTCTTCAATTTCTTCAATAACATGTATCTTAGTACAATTACATTCTTCTCCTTTATTACATTTTGATGTATTTGTGTTAAGTTTATCAGTATTTTTAAGATACCTTGATCTTGTTGGAACTAATTCTGTTGTTATTGAGGTCTGAGTTATATTTTTAGAGAATATTACACCGTCTCTAGAAAGGAGACAACTTCTGTTGTTATGTAATTAAATTAGTTTCAAGAAAAAAAAAGAGAATTATAATTTTTCCTTGGAGCAATACAAAAACATATTTTTATGCGCCAATTTTATATACGTCACTATCTCATTTTTTGGTGTTTTAAATTATTTATGTTATTTTAATAATTTCTTTCTTTATATAATACTATTTACGTTTATAAATTTATTTAACTATTTAAATTTAGATTTCATGTAATTTTTCTTATGTGTAATTTAATTTTTTACCAATTATTACTTTAAAATAATGAGCATATCAATTAGTGCAATTAATAAAATTAATAGGCTAAACTTTTTATATATCCACACCAAACTTTCATAAGAAAAGTATTAAAAGTATAATTCTAAATTTAAGAAAGGAAGTACAAGTTATATTCAATTCACACATCTACTAATTAATTAATATTTTGTAAAAAAATTACATTAAAACTAATAAATACACAAGAGAACTTAAATATCAATTTTATATAGAAACTAAATAAATTTTGTAAACAAACACTACATAAATATGAAGAAGTTAAAAGCGAATATCAATGATCTCATAAATCAATATATGAATGAGTTTTGATTTTTAGTAAAGACTATGAAATGTTAGGGTAATAAATGATAATAATTATGACTTTTATTCTGATAAACTAATAAAATAAATGGAAAATAGGGAAAAAGTTGAAAAAATGTTTTTTTTCACTAGTGCAATATTTTCTTATTTCTAACTTTAATCATGGTTCATCGTGAAATGTAAAAAATATAATGTTGAGAATTCTTTTTGGAGAGATACAACTTCTCTTTTTTAATTTATTTAGTGAGTACTTATCTTATTCTTTAATTGAATAATTATGTAAATATTTTTTAGATTTTTGAAAATTAGGATAAAAAAAAAAAGAAATCTCATAATTAGGAGAGTTAAAGGGATGAGTTTTTTTTTTCAAGCTATTTGCAAAGATATTTCATTAGACTACCCTAATTTAATAAATTTTCATTCTTTTGGGAGAAAATGAAAGATTTGAGTGAATTTATGTCTTTAAATTTGCAATAAAAAATAACAATAAGTGGAATAGTAAAGTTTGAAATATTTACATTCTTACAATAAATAATAGAAATTAATGAAGGGAGTAGTAATTGACACATTGTTTTTAGGGATAAGGGTCTGAAAAATACCTCAACTTTGATCGGATTTGCTGTTGCGATACTAAGCTTTCATAAGGACCTATTACCTCACTGGATTATTTAATACCACATTTTTTACCCCCTGAACTATTTAATAGTGTATTTTAAAGGTATATATGTGCCCACGTTGACACATTACTATTTATGATTTTGCATTATTTTTTATGTCCACGTTGGCAAATATATATGTTTAAAATACGGTATTAAATAATCTAGGGAGGTAATAGGTCATCATGAAAGTTTAGTATCGCAACAACAAATTATACCAAAGGTGAGGTATTTTTCAGACCCTTATCCCTTTTTTTTAATAGTAATAATGATAGAAATATAGTGAAAATCACAACAACAACAACAAAAATGAGAAAACAAAAATAGGATCCTTGGCCAAAGTGAGGTGTCAAATCACTTTTTAATATCTAGTTTTATATTATATATAGATAGATTTAGATTTTTCATTCTTTATGGAGAAATGAAAGGATGGAGTGATAAATATTTAGGTCTTTAAATTTACAACAAAGAATAGTAATGAGTGGAATAATAAATTTACTCATAGATTCTTTATGACTTTGTTGAAAGCAACCATATGATGTGATGATTAACATTTTCTTGCTCACCCAAATGTATGCTATGGTGATGGAGAAGTGAAAGAATAACTTTGAATGACAATTTTCTTGATACAAAATATGAATTTATATAGACAAAGAGGAGGAATACCATAAGACATAACTTATAAATTAATTTTTGGGGGTTATAAAGATTAAAAAAAAAGTTATAAATATTATTAAGAGTATAAGTTGAAGATGTGTGAGTTATTAGTAGTTATTTCTTATTTTATTAGAGATATTAAATATATATTATATTGATAGATGAAAAGTTGAGTAATTGAATGTGAATTTTTTTAAGATATTAAAAATAAAATAAATAAATTGACAATTTTCTTGATACAAAATATGAATTTACATAGACAAGGAGGAGGAATACCATAAGATATAAACTTATAAATTAAATTTTGGGGGTTATGAAGATTAAAAAAAGAGTTATAAATATTATTAAGAGAATAAGTTGAAGATGTGTGAGTTATTAGAAGTTATTTCTTATTTTACTAGAGATATTAAATATATATTATAGTTGTAGGTGAAAAGTTGAGTAATTGAATGTGAAAACTTTTTAAGATATTAAAAATAAAAGAAATAAATAATGAAGGAAAATATGGTCAAAAAAAGGAGAAAAAAGATGAATATAAATGAAGGTCATAGTGAGGTGCCACATCACCTTCTCTATGTTTCTCCTTTATTTATATATATATATAGATAGATAGATAGATTTCATGAATAAACTATATTGACAAATCTAAATTTCAAAAATATTTTATATGTAGCTGTAATTCATAAAAAGAAAAAGATTATTAAAAGATTTATCAATTGAATCTACACAGAAAACTTACAAACACAACTTATGCTTTGAAACTACATGTAATATCTTTCATTGGAGACATAAATGACACAATGACACAAATACTTTTAAGTATGAATCATCTCACCATGATCAAAAAATTAAAAACAAATTTTTATCATACTAAAAAAGTAAAAATATTATTACCAAAAAAAATATTTTTATCTTTTAGATAGACAAAACAAATGTAATATTACCCAAAGTTTTGTTATTTTGTTATAAATGAAACTATACTTGAGCGAGTTAGATATAATATTTTAATATTATTTAATAAAATAAATTTATGACTTGGCTTTATAAATTAATAGTCCATTAAATTTGTCACTAAATTTCATTTTGATACTCAAACTACGGCTTGTTCCAATGGAGCATCTAAGACCATGGCTATGAAGAGTTGTACAATGAGCAATACAAATTGTACTATGTACTTAGCCTTGTCTTATTCTCTCACCAATAACCTCTAAACATGTGTAACAATGTGGGCACATTCTCTTTATATCATTACAATTTTACTATCTATTATAAATTTTAAACCATTATCAACTTCGTTCATATTTTGTGCACCATTTATTATTCAATCGTCACTATATTTTTTAGATGCCCTATATTTAGTCCTCACAATTTAAAATCAATTTAGCTTTTTCAATTGTACAATTTTAAAAATGTTCTCAACTATAGAAATCATTTTTTGGTAATTTTAGAACTCAAATGCTCAAAAAAAATTAAACAGTAAAATGTGATTTTTATTACTCTTGTCATTCTTAAATAATTATCATAATTTTATTTTTGAAAGTCAAACAATGCAAATCTTGATAAATTACCAACTAATTTTCTATACTACTATCCTCTTGTCTCAAATAAGAAGGGGGAATTAATTTCTTTTTAAGCAAATTATCTCATTTTTGAATTATTAATAAATTTCATGAACAAACTATATTGACAAATTTAAATTTCAAAAATATTTTATATGTAGTTGTAATTCATAAAAAGAAAAAGATTATTAAAAGATTTATCAATTGAATCTACATAGAAAACTTACAAACACAACTTATACTTTGAAACTACCTGTAATATCTTTTATTAGAGACATAAATGACACAAATACTTTTAAGTATGAATCATCTCACCATGATCAAAAAATTTAAAACAAATTTTTATCATACTAAAAACGGAGAAGGGTCTAAAATGCCCCTCAAGTATTTGAATTGGTACAAAACTACCCTCCATCCACCTATCGGCCCTAAAATACCCCTGACGTTCACCTTTCGGCTCAAAAATACCCTCGATGTTAATCCTTTGACTCATATTTGCCCTTATTTTTAATAGCTCCCTTAATGTAAAATTATTAAATACTTATTTATTATATTGCTTAATGTGATTGGTCAAAATTTAAACCCTTCTCAAATAAATTAAAAAAAATGAGAGTTTTTAAAAATTCTATTTTTCTATAAAAACCACTTATGATTTATATTTCGACCCATACACTTGGAAATAATATTGAAAAAATAATGTCATGATATCTTCATACTGACCTATTTTAAACCAACACCAATATATTATAACGTAACCCAACTCATAAATGGGGATCCAACTAAAATCCACACTTACCCCGACTGATTGTCCATCTAAAAATATTATTATTTTCATTAATATAAAATTTTCTCTCAATTATCCAAATGTCTTGTTCATTTTCTCTTTTATTCTTTTTTTATTCTCTTATTCTTAATTAGGATATGCGGGACTCAAACTTGAAATGAACTCACATATTTATATTATTTTAATTAGTATTATTGTCATGATGGGATGAGGGTGGGGATAAAAAAAATTATTATTTTTATTCTTTTATTTTTAATTTTGGGTACACACAAAAAAATGTAATATTTGTACATATTGCTTGATTAAGTAATCTTTTATTGAACTAATTATTTCTATATGAATGCATCGTTATCTTCCTCCTTTTCTCTCTCTCTTGTTTATCATAAATTTTAAAAAATTAAAATTGTGGACAGTATCAAAATAGAAAAAATAAATGGAAGAGATATGAAGTGAAGGGTCGGGGAGGGAGTAGTTTAGAGAGTAGATGTCTAACCTTTTTATAATTTTAAATTTACTATGAAATTCATAATCAAGTCAATCATCTGAGCTTATAAATTTGGTAATTTCAAATTATTTTAATGGAAAAGGGCCTAAAATGTCCTTAAACTATGAGTTTCGGTACAATATTACCCTCCATCCACCTAATGAGTGTGATCCATTAGACATAAGGGTATTTTTTAGCAGAAAGGTGGATGTCAGGGGTATTTTAGGGCCAATAGGTGGATGGAGGCTAATTTTGTACCAATTCAAATACTTGAGGGGAATTTTAGGCCCTTCTCCGTACTAAAAAAGTAAAAATATTATTACCAAAAAAATTATTTTTATCTTTAAGATAGACAAAACAAATGTAATATTACCCAAAGTTTTGTTATTTTGTTATAAACAAATTTTTTTTGAATGAAACTGTAGTTGTGCGAGTTAGATATACTATTTCAATATTAGTTAATAAAATAAATTTATGACGGCTTTATATATTAATAGTCCATTAAACTTGTCATTAAATTTCATTTTGATACTCAAACTACGGCTTGTTCCGATCGAGCATCTAAACACGTCACATATTTTTTGTTCAAATTTTGAAAAAAATTACTATATGTGCGTGATTACAAACGCTTATTAGATAGTTATGTTAACCACATAAACATGTCATATCAGTTAATTATATCTACGCCCACCCAATTAGAACATGCTTGAGGTTTACCCTTTTACATATGAGTCGAATACATAAAATTAAAGAAGATGACATATTTTATATCCAACATATATTTGTCATTTTGATGTTAATGTCTAACATAATGTTAAAATGAATATTAGATTACGTATTCTTTTAATATTAGTACGATAACTTATATAAGTTATAAGTTATTTTTTTAATTTTATAGAAATAAAAAAAAGTACTTCAAAGTGTAATGACCATTATTACTCTTTAATTTATATATGTGAAAGTATTGAAAATCAATTTATTGTTTAAGAATATGATTGATTACGTATAAATACATTTAAGACTGTAATATTGGTCTCGTTAACGGGCCTTTTCATATCTAGTATATATTACTGGGAAACTTACATAAATATACTATATTAAGAAAATATTTACCATTTATAGCAATAATATTTTTTTTCACTTAATCACTTTTAATACATTTATAATATAGTTTTAATACATATTACAAAGAAAAAATTATTATTCACATATAATACAAGTTTTATTGATGGATAATACATTTATCACACATTTTAATACATTTATAATTCAATGTGTCAATTTCTAACCAAAACAAGCATAATATATTTAAAAAACAGTTATAATACATATATATTGCATACATAATTCACTTTTAATACATTTTGCAGATTTAGCATAGTGTTGCTATAAATGGTAATAAATAAAAAATATCGCTAAAATAAATAATGATTTATTAAAAGGTATCAATTCAAGTAATTTTTCTAATATGTATAGAAGTTGCCTACCAAGGACACAGTGAAACGTATATGATGCATATCATTATTATAATATTAATATTAATATGCTAAAAAACCAACTGTAACGACGTGTTTCCGTAGTTATAGAAAAGCCAACGGGAAAAATTTTGGGCCGAAAAACTTTTTCGTAGTATCTTGAGATTTCTCAACCTAGTCCAGATTTGGATGACATTAGAGTCATTAAAGTCTAGGGAAATCTGGTAACAATTGGGTGATCCAATTATGAATTTGATCACTTGAGTGGATAGCTAAGACGTTAAGGAACCCGTACGACTTTACGGAATTGAATTCGGGCGAGTAGAACTCCCGGAATTGATCTTAGCGTGAGCAGGTATTCTTTGAGTGTCATGGGATGAAGGTGTGTTGTGAAATGGGAGTTTGGAATTCTTAAATTGACTCACTGGTCCCGTGTAAGTCACTAAGGCGGGATTATTCCCTCCAGGGCAGGGCCGCTGTAGCGGGGTGAGTACCGCTGTGGCGGGACAGTCGCAACTCAAAGTTGGAAATAAACCCCAAAATCGTTTTATTCTGCAATTTTCAAATTTGAGAGCTAAGGAACGAACCCAGGGGGTTTCTTGATAGTTTTCCACCATTATTGAGGCTACCAGTAAGATTTTAACTCCCCGAATCCATTTTTCGATCCGTAGAACGTAATCTAATAGGTAATTATCAATAGAGGAGGGTTTTGATCTGGGAATTATAGTGAAAAAGCCCTAATCTGGGTATGATCTAGGGTAGATATGATTGTTGGTAATTCGGGTTATTAGTTATTGTTTATTAATTCCCGTGTAATATTAATTGTTTGTAGATCAAGAACAAGCGAAACGAATTCGAAAAGGGAATAATCAAGTTTCTTAGGGGATTCAAGCTTGTTTCGAGGTAGGTATGGTTGTGATTCTATGATTGTGTAATATATGTTTGTTCTTGCTTCATTAAGATACAATACGTATGAGAATGTTGCATTATTGATCACATTAATTGTAAATAAGGATATATGAATGATGAATGCCATGAATCACGACTTGATTGTATGATTATGAGAATATATTTTGCGATTGTGATTGTGGCTTGTTGAATGGATCGGGTGTTGCGTTCTGACATACTAACTTAGATAGGTTGTCACGTTTCGGCATAATTATGGGATCGATTTCCACATTATGACATAATCATTGGATTAGGTACCACGTTCCAGTATGCTAACAGTTTGGGTTTGGGTTCCATGAGAGGACCAATGACTTGATATAATTGTAATAGTTGAGAATCGTGAAACTGTTCATTGTTGTAAATGATGATGATATTGTATATGTTCGGTGTATGCATGTTATTATATTGTTGTTTTGACTTACATATGTTGCACTTAGTGGGATAGTCGCGAGATCCTACCAGTACACTGTGGTTGTGTACTGATACTGCACTTGCTCTTTCTTTGTTGAGTACAGGGCATCTTTAGGCGGCTATTGACAAACCTCGCTTAGAAGATCAGTGATCGTTGTTCGAATTCAAGGGTGAGCCAGTTCTTCCGGGCTGCCATGAGTTCTCTTTCTGTCTATGTCCACATTTCAGACTTAGACTTTCTAGTAGTTGCTAACACATTAGTTTAGGGTTTTAACCCTTCTTGTTTAGACTTATGGATCTTGTTAGACGTTTTGGTACATTGACTTTCAGGTTCTAGGTGTTATTTGCACATTTGTTTAGTTGTTCGACTTTTGTTGGAGTTTTGGGAACTCTCTATTTCTTTCCTTAGCATTTAACTTGCTTCCGTAACTTAAATGCCTTAGCATTTTGATTAAGTTTGTTAGCTAATTAGTATGAATGGTTCTCTCACCGGAGGGTTAGTGTGGGTGCCAATCACGATGGTTTGGGACGTGATAAAGTTGGTATCAGATCCTAGGTTCGTTGATCTCGATGTACCAAAACGAGTCTAGTAGAGTCTTACGGAACGGTACAGAGATGTCTCTACTTTTATTCGAGAGGCAATAGGAATTTAGGAAATCACTTTATTTTCTCTTGTCTCCTTTCATGCTATAACTTGATTCGAATTGGTATGTGGTGATTCGAATTGGTATCTAATGGTTAATACTAGATTCAACGGCGTCAGGCCCGTAGCTTCCGTTAATACTCTAGCCGAGGAATCTGCAACGAGAGGTCGCGGTCGAGGCAGGGGTAGAGGAAGAGCTAGGGATAGAGGCCGAGGAAGGGCATCACCTACTAGGAATGGAGCACTAGTTGGAGATGCTTCCAGAAATGAGGTCCCTCCTGCGCATCATGAAGAGGTAGAGGAGAACATAGAGGTTGATGATGAGGAGAATGTTGGGCAAGAGGAATAGGTGCAAGCTGAGACTACATGTATTCCTCCTTTGGACCAAGTGTTATCTCAGTAGATCATGTCATTCTTAAAGAGGTTGGTTGGTCCTGGAGTGCTTCTCTTTGTTCAAGCAACTTAAGCTCCTGCCTATCCCCCTGTTGCTATCACTGCGCCCAAGGTGGGTGGAACTGGAAGTAATGATGCTTTCTTCCATCCTTTGTTGGGTTCTGTTATGACTGGTAATGAGCATGAAATGTTGACTAAGTTTTTGAAGCTAAAGCCTCCTGCAATTCTTGGTTCTGAGAGTGAGGATGCTTATGAGTTTATCTTAGACTGCTATGAGAGGCTTCATAAGTTGGAAATTGTCCATCAGCATGGGGTTGAGTTTGTGACTTTTTAACTTCAAGGTGAGGCTAAGTAGTGGTGGAGAACTTATGTGGAGTGCAGATCTTCAACTTTACCCCCACTCTTTTGGACCCAGTTTCATGCTCTCTTTTTAGAGAAATATGTACCTAGGACTTTGAGAGATCGCAAGAAGGATAAGTTCATGGCTTTGGAGCAAGATGGTATATATGTGGCTGCTTGTGAGGCCAAGTTCCGTGCCTTGTCTAGATATACTACTCAATTGCTGACTACTGAGGAAGAGAGGATCCTTTTATTTATTAGGGGACTAAATTCTGAGTTGCATGTACTATCTATTCATATGACATCTGCAGGGAGGAGCTTTAATGAGGTAACATACTTTGTTAAGAAAGTGGAGGGGGTGACGGTCAGGCTAAGGAATTGGCTAAAAGGGCCAAAACTCGGGTAACTTTCAAGGTTCTTATTCCAAGGGGTCAGGGAGGCCAATACTTGCAGCCAGGCCAATTCAGTCCGCTATGCCCACCTCTACAGGTAATTACTCGGGAACTCCACCTTATAATTTGATTCAGGAAAGCAGGGAGCCGCACCTTCGACGGCAGCAGGCCATCTTTTGATCGTACATGTTACAACTGTGGAGAACTTGGGCATATGAGGAGAGATTGTCCCCACCCACGTATGATGGAGTCCGCGCATCAGTAGACCAGAGTAGTGGTACCCGCGGGAAATGGTAATAATGGTTGATGATGTTCATAAGGTGAGTGATGAGGTAATCAGTGAGGCCGTGGGGGTAGAGGAAATGGTAACACAGACAGAGGTGCAGCACAACCAGGCAGGGAAGTTGCCCGTCAAGATGATAGGGCTCAGTGTTATGCCTTTTCGGGTAAGAATGAGGCAGAGGCGTCTGACACAGTGATCATGTGTACTATTCTTGTCTGTGATAGGATGACTAATGTGTTATTTGATCGGGGTTCTACTTATTCATATGTATCCATGTTATTTGCCTTTGAATATGCTATGATTTGTGATATACTTGATGCCCCCATCCATGTTTTTACCCGAGTTGGAAAGTCTGTCATAGTCACCCATGTCTATCGTGCTTGTCCTACTTTGTTTATGGGTTTTCAGACTTGGGCTGATTTGGTGATTTTGGATATGACTGATTTTGATATAATCTTAGGCATGACTTAGTTGTCCCTCTATTATGTTGTGCTTAATTGTAATACTAAGTCTGTAACTCTAGAAATTCTGAGAAGGGAAAAATTAGAGTGAAAATAGGTGTACAATCTTAAGCAAGCTAAGATCATATATTCCATTTGGGCTAGGAAACTGGTAGGGCAGGGTTATTTGGCTTATTTGGCTCATATTCGGGATGTTGAGGTTGCGTCTCCATCTATTGAGTCATTCCTGTGGTGTCCGAATTTAGAGAAGTGTTTCCTAATGATTTGTCTGGTATGCCTCTGGTTAGAGATATAGATTTCTGCATTGATTTAGAACCTGATTCTCGTCCCATTTCTATCCCTCCATATCGCATGGCTCCAGCAGAATTAAGAGAGCTTAAGGCTCAAATCCAAGAGCATCTTGATAAGTGATTTATTCGTCATAGTGCTTTTCCATGGGGTGCTCCAGTTTTGTTTGTTAAGCAGAAGGATGGTAGTATGATGATGTGTATAGATTACCGGCAATTGAATATGGTCACTATTAGAAACAAGTATCATTTGCCTCGAATAGGTGATCTTTTTGACCAGTTGCAAGGTGCATCAATTTTCTCCAAGATTGATCTAAGGTCTGGCTACCATCAGTTGAAAATTAGGCCTGAGGATGTGCCAAAGATGACGTTTAGAACCCACTATAGGCACTATGAATTTCTGGTTATGTCTTTTGGTTTGACTAATGCGCCTGCAACTTTCATGAGTTTAATGAATGGTGTGTTCAAGCCATTTATTGATTCTTTCGTCATAGTCTTATTGATGATATTTTGGTCTATTCGAAAAGTGAGGAAGAGCAAGCCGACCATCTTCGTATTGTTTTGGGTGTTCTTGGGAAACAAAGGTTGTATGCTAAATTTTCTAAGTGTGAATTTTGGTTGACTTCTGTTGCATTTTTGGGACATGTAGTTTCAAAGGAAGGGGTAATGGTGGATCCTCAAAAGATTGAGGCGGTTAAGAATTGGATTCGACCTAGCTCTGTGACGAAAGTTAGGAGTTTTTTGGGGCTCGCTAGCTATTATCGTCGATTTGTGAAGAACTTTGCTTCTATTGCCACTCACTTGACTAATTTGACCAAAAATGAGATACCATTTGAATGGACTGAAAAATGTGAGGAGAGCTTCCAAAAGCTTAAGATTCCCTTGACCACCGTACCTATTCTGGCATTATCGGTAGAAGGTAAAGATTTTATTGTTTATTGTAATGCTTCACATTCTGGTTTGGGCGTTGTGTTGATGCAGGATAAGAATGTTATAGCTTATGCATCGCGTCAATTGAAGGTGCATGAGAGGAATTACCCAACACATGATTTGGAGTTGGTAGCGGTAGTGTTTGCTCTTAAGATCTGGCGGCATTACCAATATGGTGTTAAGTGTGAGGTGTTTACTGATCATCGTAGTTTACAACATGTGTTCACTTAAAAGCATTTGAATTTGAGACAACGAAAGTGGATGGAGCTACTTAAGGATTATGATGTCACCATCCAATACCCTCCGGGTATGGCTAATGTGGTGGCATACGCTTTGAGTCGAAAAGCGGTGAGTATAGATAGTTTAGATTGCTTTAGTGTATCCAAGCGACCCCTGGCTAAGGAAATTCAGACCTTGGAATCCAAGTTCATGCAGTTGGGCATCACAGAAAGAGGTGGGGTGTTAGCTAGCATTTAAGTAAGGGCCACGTTCATCGAGGAGATCAAGGCCAAACAATTTGAGGATGAAAATTTGAATAAACTTAAGAAGAATACTGCGATTGGTAAGGCACAAGAGGCCACTCTTGATGCGCAAGGTGTGCTCAGTTTTAAAAGAAGGATTTGTGTTCCTAGAGTTGATGACTTAATTTAAAAATTGTTGACAGAATCCCATGGCTCTTGATATTCCATTCATCCGGGTGTGACCAAGATGTACCAAGATTTGAAGCGAATTTATTGGTGGCCGGGCATGAAGAAAGATATAGCGGAGTTTGTGGTTAAGTGTCAAAATTGCCAACAAGTAAAATATGAGCATCAAAGGCCTGCATATTTGCTTCAGAGAATGCCAATTCCGAAATGGAAGTGGGAGAGGTTAGCCATGGATTTTGTGGTTGGTCTTCCCAAAACTTTGGGGAAGTTTGATTCTATTTGGGTAGTGGTTGATAGATTGTCTAAGTCAACCCATTTAATTCCGGTAAGAATATATTATAATGCTGAATAATTGGCTAAGGTGTATGTGAAAGAGATAGTGAGGTTGCATGGGGTGCCCCTCTCTATCATCTCAGACCATGGTACCCAATTCACATCCAAGTTTTGGAGGAAATTACAGGATGAATTGGGCACACAACTCACTTTTAGTACAACCTTCCATCCACAGAAGGATGGGATATCGGAGAGGACTATTCAAGTGTTGGAAGATATGTTGAGGGCATGTGTGATTGATTTTGGAGGGCATTGGGATAAGTTCTTACCTTGTGTGAGTTCTCTTACATTAATAGTTATCACTCTAGTATTGATATGGCACCGTTTGAGGGGTTATATGGGAGGGGATGTAGATCACCCATATGATGGTTCGAGGCTAGACATGTGAAACCTTTGGGGGTTGATTTAGTGAAGGATGATCAAGATAAGGTGAGAAACATCCAAACTAAACTCTTAGCAGCCAGAGTAGACATAAAGAAGTATGCAGATCATAGGGTGAGAGACATGACATTTCAGATTGGTGAGAATGTTCTTCTTAAGGTATCACCCATGAAAAGGGTGATGAGATTTGGCAAGAAGGGCAAGCTAAGTCCGCGATACATTGGTCCCTTCGAAATTCTTGAATTTGTAGTGCCAGTGGTTTATAGATTGACTTTACCTCCTAACCTATCGGGAGTTCATTTGGTATTTCATGTGTTCATGTTGAAGAGATATCATGGTGACGGAGATTATATCATTAAGTGGGACTCAATTGTGTTAGACAAAGACCTCCAATATGAGGAGGAACATGTTGCAATTCTTGATCGTGATGTGCGTAAGCTGAGGACCAAGGAGATTAAGTCCGTGAAAGTTCGATGGAAGCATCGTCCAGTTGAGAAAGCTACTTGGGAGATCGAGAAGGACATGCGAGACAAGTATCCCAGTTATTTGTCGATTCAGGTATTACTTCATTCTTTTATTAGCCTATTTTCCTAAGTTTGTAACTCGAGGAAGAGTTATGGGTAAATTGGTATCTATTGTAACGACCTGCTCCTGTCGTTATAGAAAAGTCAACGGGGAAAATTTTTGGGCCGAAAAACTTTTTCGTAGTATCTTGAGATTTTCCAACCTAGTCCAGATTTGGATGAAATCGGAGTCATTAAAGTCTATGGAAATCTAGTAATAATTGGGTGATCCAATTATGAATTTGATCATATGAGTGAATAGCTAAGACGTTAAGGAACCCGTACAACTTAACAAAATTGAATTCGGGAGAGTAGAACTCCCGGAATTGATTTTAGCGTGAGCAGGTATTCTCTGAGTGTCATGGGATGAAGGTGTGTTGTGAAATGGAAGTTTGGAATTCTTGAATCAACTCACTGGTCCCGTGCAAGCCGCTAAGGCAGGATTATTCCTGCTAGGGCGGGGCTGCTATAGCGGGGTGAGTACCGCTGTGGCGGGACAGTCGCAACTTAAAGTCGAAAATAAGCCCCAAAATCGTTTTATTCTGCATCTTTCGAACTTGAGAGCTAAAGAACGAACCCAGGGGTTTTCTTGACAGTTTTCCACCATTCGTGAGGCTAAAGGTAAGATTTTAACTCCCCGAATTCTTTTTTCAATCCATAAAACATAATGTAGTGGGTAATTAACGATGGGGGAGGGTTTTGACTTGGGGATTATGGTGGAAAAATTTCTAATCTAGGTAAGAGAATCATGGGTATGATCTAGGGTTGATAGGATTGTTGGTAACTCGGGTTACTAGTTATTGTTTATTGATTCCCATGTTATATTAATTGTTTGTAGACCAAGAACAAGTGGAACGAATCCGAAAAGGGAAGAATCAAGTTTCGTTGGGGATTCAAGCTTGTTTCGAGGTAGGTGATGATTGTGATTCTATGATTGTGTGATATATATTTGTTCTTGCTTCATTATGATACATGTATGTATGCGAATGTTGCATTATTGATCACATTAATTGTAATTGAGGATATATGAATGATGAATGCCATGAATCATGACTTGATTGTAGGATTATGAGAATGTATTTTGTGATTGTGATTATGGCTTGTTGAATGGATAGAGTGTTGCGTTCCGAGACACTAACTTGGATCGGTTGCCACGTTCCGGCATAATTATGGGATCGGTTGCCACGTTCTGGCAAAATCATTGGATCGGGTACCACGTTTCGGTATGCTAACAGTTTGGGTTTGAGCTCAATGAGAGGACCAATGACTTGATATAACTGTGATATTTGAGAATCGTGAAACTGTTCGTTGTTATAAATGATGATGATATTGTATATGTTCGGTGTATGCATGTTATTGTATTGTTGTTTTGACTTATGTATGTTGCACTTAATGGGATAGCCGCGTGATCCTACCAGTACACTGTGGTTGTGTACTGATACTGCACTTGCTCTTTCTTTGTTGAGTACATGACATCTTCAGGCGGCTATTGACAGACCTCACTTAAAAGATCAGTGATCGTCGTTCGAATTCAAGGGTGAACCAGTTCTTTCGGGCTGCCATGAGTTCTCTTTCTGTCTATGTCCATATTTCGGACTTACACTTTCTAGTAGTTGCTAGCACATTAGTTTGGGGTTGTAACCCTTCTTGTTTAGACTTATAGATCTTGTTAGACGTTTTGGTACATTGACTTTCAGGTTCTAGGTGTTATTTGCGCATTTTTTTAGTTGTTAGACTTTTGTTGGAGTTTATGGGAACTCTCTATTTCTTTCCTTAGCATTTAACTTGCTTCCATAACTTAAATGTCTTAGCATTTTGATTAAGTTGGTTAGCTAATTAGTATGAATGGTTCTCCCACCGGAGGGATAGTGTGGGTGCCAATCACTATGGTCTGGGTCGTGACACCAACAAAATGCCTACTCAATTTTTAAGTCTCTTGAGTACCGCAACTTATATTTGTGTAAATCTTTATTTGTTTGATTTTTTTATATGTCTTTCGTTACAAAAATAGCTCAGATATAGTCATATGTCATAAAAGTGACTCATATATATCTTTTTATCTAACAGAAATGAAAAGGTTAACTTTAAATTTTTTTATTTTTAATATAAAAAATTCATGTTGGGGTATATCTAATCTTTTCACACATGATTTTTTTTTTACTTCTTTGATTATCATTATTTGAGTTTCATATTCTTATTTATTTTTTTCTTTCGCTCTTTAGTTTAAAATATGAGAAATAAAATAAAAGAAAAAAAGAAAAAAATGTAAAAAATATTTTTTTCGGTTATATTGTAATTTATTTTTTTATATATGTAAAAATAAAGGCTTGGGCATAGATGATGAATTTTACAAGAAAGTGAGTGAAAATAAATAAATCTGACAATCAAAATAATAAATTCAAATTGACGTTTCTAAGCATAAAGAAAATATGTGTGAGAAGAATCAAATATACGCCGACATAAATGTTTTCTTTTAATAAATTACAATTTATTTTTCTATTAGAAAAAAGGGTATATGTGAGTCATTTGTATTATAATAGGATAAATATAACTCATTTTTGTAACAAGGGGTATGTAACCTCTAAATGGTAAATTGGGGTATATCAGACTCTTTTCCTTTCTTATAATCCACCAAAATTATGGCATATTAAAGATCACAAATTTTAGAATTCTTCATTTTATTATTAAATTTTATGTCAAGTTAAGATATACCAGATAAATTAATACGAAAGTGAACACTTAGAAAGAGTAACTTATTCAATAGACCTTTTTTTGAGTGATTATTTTGGAACAAATGGAACTGATTCTATTGACTAAATTCCTAACTCCTATCGTAATTACCTTTAGAGGAATAAATTTAAATTTATTTCGAAAGAAAATTCATCGAACTTCATACTATTAAAAAGAAACATATTTTATAGAATTAAAACATTCATTATGATTCATCGAAAAGGACGAAAATGCCCTTTAATGAATAAATGTAAATATAACTTTCATATTTAAATTTTTGTAGAAATTAAACTAAGAACATGTGCAATGACATAAAGTCTTTTGTCCAACTGTTTTACAAATTCCTCCACGCTCACATGAATCAATGCAAAATATCCAACATTTGCCATCATTTTCTGGATTATCATCTTTCCCTGCTACACATGGACTTATATCTGGGTGATCTAAACAACACTTTCCAGCTGCATCAACTATATTATTGCAACCTACAAACAGAGACGTATTCAGAATTTCGAGATGGATGCACAATTATGAAAAGATGGATCTAAGATACAAAGTTGATCGATTTAACATTTAAATTTTTATCATGAAAAACAATTGAAATTTTAATAATAGGTCCAAAATTAAAATGCCAAAATATGTGAGAATCAAAAATGATTTGAGATAACATAATTTTTTTTAAATTAATGTAGGTTAAAAATACCTATGAAAAGTATAAGGAGCGTAAAAAGAAGAACTGAAACATTCTTGATGGCCATGCTTATATTATAGTAGAAATATTTGAGAGTTAATATGTATATTTGTTGTGATAAGTGAGATGGTGATTGTGTTATTTATATTGTGAGAAATAGTTAAGGATCTTTGACTTTAATATTAAAAAAATCTATACTTAATTAAATTGTTTCCATCCATTACTAGCTTAAAAAGGAATAATGTTTATTATCTTTCCATCATAAGAAAAAAGGTAAGGAACTTGAGAATTATTAATGAAATATATAAAAAAAATTGATTATCTCATAATGAAATTTCCATATTGGTTCTAGCAATTGGAGATTGTGATGATAATGACAATTCAAATCTTACTCAATTCATTATGAAAGTACACACAAAATTATGTTGAATTATGTATGTCATTGACTAAACGATAAGGTATACCACGTTATATATATATATATACTTCAAATTTCATTCCAACCTCAACCAGTATAATACAGTACTATATATAAGTTTAAAACATCAGTAATAGAACTAAAAAATATGAACTATAATTAATAAATAATACTTCATATAAACCTATCAAATTCAATGTATGTCATTATTCTAAAATATTTCTTTTCGGCTTAAGTCATATGCAACCCTTTAAAGTTGTCTGCATATTTTATTTGAACACTTCAACCTATTTTTGTGCCTATTGAACACTTTATCTGTTCAAAAGTCATTCATATAAGACACAAAATACTGATATGTCAAAAAACGTGTGCTACACTCTCTTTAGGCGCGTAAAGCTATTGAAAATAATATTTTCTACTACAAGAATGGTGATGAAAATAGGTCTCGAAGAAGAAGATGCGGCGTGGGAGGGTAATTCAAAACAATAGATTTTTATTTTCTTAAAATTCATTTTGGATGATTTAAATAGAGTTTTTAAAAAAGTTGGATCCAATGCCATGTGTCATCATTTTATTGGTATGTTTGTTATGTACAGACTTTTGAAATACCCGCATTTTTTTCAATTGATTGTGATTTTGTGTCAAATAGATATAAATTTGTTAAGATTTAAGTGTTTGATAGGTACAAGACTGAATTGAGGTGTCTAACTGAAATAATCAGACAATTTTAAGGGGCCACCTATGATTAAGCCCTTCATTACTACTTGTCAAGATGTACTCAATCTAATTTGTTGAGGACTCCATCTACATGATAACATCATTGAGTGTTTATATTGATTTTTTTTCAAATTCATACATTCAAGTTTGAATACATTTCTTGTAAAATAATGACACGATGTTACATGAATTATAATTATTTTCATATTTATCAAACTTTCTCAAATTTTTATTTATTTGAATCAGCGGATCATAATTATTTTGATAAATATTTATGGTGCAACATTACTTATGTTGTAATCCTGTCATTAATTTTTGATTAGATAAAAAAAAATAGTAAAATTGGATGGCTAAAGATTGTTGTTTATTTTTGTTATGGAGGAAAAAGACAATGACTAGGGGGAATGGTTCTCTAGTTCTTGATTGATAACCTTGAGTTTTCTTGTTGAGGCGGTATTTATGGTAATTGTAAGATAGAGTGTTATCAAGTTGTTGGGCTATATCTATTTTTGGGACTTATGAGAATCAAGAAAAATAAATGTGTACTCATAATATGGTCCAGTATCGGGCCATTGAGACAGAGGTGATAGTTGTGTGTTGTCTAATATAGGTATGTAAGCATATTTACTGCTTTATGGTATCACTTTTGTAATGCATGTTAGGAAAACCATAGGAAAGGATATGTAATGACATTATGTTGATAATCTCATGTAATGAACTTATTTACTTTACTTGTGGATTTCAAGTGTCATTGTTCATTGTAATGGTGTTTGTGCATGATTGTTTGTGATTGTTGGTTGGCTTGGGTACCACGCCGATACAGAAATACTAACGATACACTTGGATGTCATGCTTGATATAAACACTAACTCTTATTGGCTCGAGTATCGCGCTGGTACATTAATAGTTTGAATGTAGTCCCCTTGAGAGGATCGGGTGTGTATTTGCGGTTCCATGAGTGAATCGAATTTACCTTTTATTATGTGATATATGTGTGTTGGATCCTTGAGTGATCTGGATTACTTGGAAGATGATTTGGACTCATGCATGGCTGGTATGTGATCATATGGGACATATTTCATGTGAATGTTAACTTAGCGTAAGGATGGAAGCCCGGGCTATATATTTCTTGTGATATTATAGTATGCTTTTTTTTTTGCAAGGTCGTGATTAGTAGGTTCGGTAGATGACCGAGGGTCTAATGTATAGTCGAAATGTTGGGGCTGGCTATGGTTGTTCAGTGTCTAGAGCATGTCTAATGTTTGGGATTTGAGTCAAGAAGGACGAGTTGGTTTAAGGTGTCAGTTTTAGGTACTGATCTGAAAATGCCAGGGTGTTAGCATGAGAACTTGAGGGAGGATTAGTAGGTTGGTTAACAGAGTTAGTAGTGGTCTTGTAATTAAAAAATCTTTATGTGATAGAGGGGCTAGGTTAAGATCTGGTGGGTAAGCTTGGAAAGTCTTGGAATGGAAAGAGGGTCCAATGTTAAAGAGTAGAGTTGGCAGCGGAATGAGGTAGGAAGTTGGAATCAATTATATTAGTTATGGGGGTTATACCAGGGATGGTAAAAGCAAGTGGATAAAGACTGGGGTGGTGGAATTTTCATATTGTATGTCTATTTCTTAATGTCTATTTTTATTATGTCGTAGGTTCGAATTGGTCGATGATGCCTACAAGTACGTGTATTTGTAGTGATACTAATCTTGTTATCCCACTTGTCGTAGTTTGGGTGCAGGTTCAACGATGTTTCATAGGTAAAGACAATGATGATCTCCAACACCTTCCTAATTTTATGTATAAATTGTACATTTTTAGTATCTCATGTACCTCTTTAGACTAGTTCCTTAGGGAGGGTTCGGTCTTTTGTAAAAGGTTTTATTTAATATCTATGATTTGGGGGAATGTATGGTACGACTCTTGAGGTGATAGGGTGAAGTTTGGTGGAGATTTCAATTTTTGAAAGCTAGAAATTTGAAAAGTTTTACCAAAGCCAACATTTTGAGTTAACAAAGTTGAGTTTGATTACTGACAATTCTATTTAGTATTGAGGGTGATTTTAATTTCTTTAATGATTGGTGTGATTTCCGGGACATTTGGAGGTGTTCTGAATCATTAGATGAAATTCTAAATTTCTTAGAGCTTAGAGTTGACAAAGATCAACACTCTATCAAGACAATCAATCTCGGATAGGTGACTTGATTATTCCCACATATCTTAAGCATATTTTATAATTGATTTATACTATTGATTTGTGTTTGGCTGTGTAACACCCCGGATTCAAAAAGGAGAAAATGACAGACTTTATAGAACCTGCAGGTGCCACCGACGGAGGCCACCCATGGCTCGTGGGTGGGACCACGGACCGTAGGTCGGCCACCCTGGATTTTCAGAAAAGTCCAGAACCACGCTAGGAACTACGGACCGTAGGTGGGACCACAGTCTGTGGTCCAAGTCCGTGGTTCAGACCCCCAACTTTGAACTTTCTGATGCCAATCGACGATTGACAAGATGGACCGTCAGTCGACCTACGGTCCGTCGGTCAGGCCCGTCAATGGCCCCATCAACTTTTAAGTTAGGGGCATTTTGGTCTTTTCCCCTATGCGTTGGACACCTAAACTACGTTGTTTAACCTCTAAACTATGTAGTTTTGGTCAGTTTAAGCCTAGTAACTTAGTCAGAACTTACCCTAAGCGATTCATTCACGAAAAAACCATCAAACTTAGAGCAAAAGAAGAGAAAGAGTCGACCAAACCCCTTAAGAACACGCAATATGTTTTCTTCAGTTCCAGCCCCGAAATCGAAGGAATTCTCTGTAGATTTCGTCACCAGGTATGTGGGATTACTAGTGGGTTCCTTTCATCCACTAGGTCCGTATAATTCAGTTAGATTCTTAATTCGCTATATCTTGCTTAGACCTAGGGTTTCTAAAACCTTAGATATTGGTTGTGATTTAGTTGTTATAGTATTTGTAATCAATTTATCATGTTTTTGTGAAATCATTGCTTAGTTCCTTGCATGAAACTCAGAATCCTAGTTGTGTAGATTCTCTTAGTTCATGAATTACACTTGCTAGGTCAGTTAAACATATATATATGCTCCAATTTCGAATGTTTCATTGTCAGTCGAGACCAGGTTAAAGAGCTCGTTAATGTATTATGCCTAAGAGAAGAGTGAAACTAAAATATACATGCACATCATATATTCATACATATATACTTAATGTTTGAAATATTAAAATAACAATCATAAAAAGATAACGTGATTGTTTGCAACAAACTTATAAAATGATTATTCTACTTAAAAAATTACTGAACTTAAATGAAATTCTATAAATATAAAGGTTAAAAAATAAAATATTATATATATATATACACACACTTCGGGGAGAATGATTATTTATCAAAGTTGAGGAGGGAGTTTGATTTCTAAACCAAAGTGTAACGACCCATTTGGTCGTTTTGAGTACTAGAGCTTTTTATTTCAAAAAAGACTTTCCGATAGATTTTAAATGGGTATTTTGGACTATTCGCAACTACAATTATAAATTTAGTGGGGTGGTTTTAATTATTTTTATTAGTGATAGTTAATGGACTAAGTCCATAATTTATCTAATTAAATTGGGAAACTTTCGCATATAGCTATCATAATTAAATTAATTACTCTCATTAGCTAAAGTTTTCATAATTACTAATAGTAGCTATAATTTTTAAATTGCTACAGCGGTGATCGGCTGTGCTATTTTGTTTTCTTCAAAGTTTTATGCAAAATTGAATTCAAATTTTTGAAAGCTATGGCGGTGATCTCGGATAGGAAAAGGTATAAAATTCCTTAATTCACGGATTATTAGCTCGTTAGACTTTCCTACCAGTTATATCTTCTTCGTACAACCCAATTGATTTCATCTTCGTACATCCAATTGAATCTCGGCGGCAACTCAATTTTCTCGGCTAGAAATGTATATTTGATTTGCATTGATTCGTGTTTTTGATTTGCATTTATGTAGATGAAGAACTTGAAAAAAACAGAGCAATTGAACTGATTTGTATATGTAATTGTATAAATTCTCCATTAATAATTGGAGGTTCATTCTAACAGTTGTTTACAATTGTATTTTAATAAATCGAGAATTAACTAATTTGTATCTGTGATTGTATAATTACTCCATTGATAATTGGAGTTTCGGGTGAAGAATCTGTTTTCAATTGTATTTGAATTGATCGAGACAAACAACTTGATCTGCAATTTGAGTACGTAAATGTATTAAAATAGAAATCAATTGTATAATCTACTATAGTTTATGTCAAATTGTATACGTTCGTAATTGTATAATCATCAATGATTGCTTATAGACTTGTATGTTTTGTATATGTATAATTTTACATTATTTGTAGAATCGTATAAGTTAGTGTTTATATGTGTATAATTAGACTTGATGAAATTAGTGTTTGTATGTGTATAATTGATTGTTGGGTGGAAATTATGTGGAAAAGTTGTCTGTATAAGTTAATTAATTACGTTTGTAGTTGTATAATTGACATAAATTTGATTTGTGGACTTGTATAATTTGATTGTTGACTTGTATATTTGTATATGTATAATTTTACATTATTTATTTTGTGGAAAAGTTGTCTGTTGAATGTGTGTTTGTATATTTTTGAATTCTTGTTTGTATATATACATGAGTTATTTTTATCTGTACATGAATGTCTTCCATCAATATTTTGGTAATATATTCTGAAAAATGGGATGATGCAAACTGTTACATTGACTACGTTATCGAGGGGGTAGTTTTTAGAGAAAATGCGTTTACGAATATATGAATTTATACAACAACAAACCTCAAGAGTACATATGAAAACAACAAATATACAACAGTGAATCCGAACTTGAAGAGTTTATACAAATAATATTATACAATTTGAATAACAATTATACTGTTATTATACAACTACGGCTACAGATTTGACCCAAACCAAACCCAAATACAAAGAAATATAGTAAAATGTAATTTATTTGAAAAACTAAAATGAAATTTCCTTTTACCTCATAAATATACAATTGAATTTGTATATACAAAATATGAATCTGTATGAAAATATACAATAAATTGTAGATCCAAACTTCAAAAGTTTATACAAATAATTTTATACAAATTACCTCAACTGTTACACCATCTTCATCTTTAGATATACAAATCTGAAAAATCAAAGGAAATCTCAGTGATATACGAATACAAACCGGCCGGAAAAAGATGAAATTGCAAAAAAAATAAATGTAAAAAGTAATTAACTGTAAAACAATTACCTATAAATCAAGAACACGATTGGTAGGGAATGAATGAGAATTTCAAAATTTGAAATCAATTTTAATTGAGAGAATAAAGGAGAAAATAAGGGAAAGTGATTGAAGAGAGAGAATGGATCCATTTTATATAAGGAAAAAAGTGTTGTACACGATTATACATTTAAGAAGAACTGAAAAACGTAATTACCGAGATTAAATGGCTGCGAATGGCAATATAAACAAACATTAGCTATGATACACAATTAAGTAGTATAAGTTTGCTTAGCTACGTAATTTTCCCAATTAAATTACCATATGGCCCATGAATAAGAATAAATTAGAGGGTTTAGTAATTATTTAATTATTAGTTGATAATTATTTACCCTAAATAATTAAAAGACTAGACAAGAAGATTTACGGTAGAGGAAAACCTTATCTGCGGCGTCTACCAGTGAAAACCGACACCCAGGTAACTTCATTCTTCAATTGCCTTAATTAATATTTGATGGTTTAGAGTTACCATTAGGCGTTTGC
>JAJOOR010006071.1:0-13474 GCA_036250505.1 Solanum acaule | reverse complement strand
ACCACCTGAACTGTGCTCTGGTCTTATGTAAAACCTCACTTTGCTCCCTTTTTGATGTGAGATTTGCCTAAAGTAGTATACGCACCTCTTTAGAAGTTAGTCAGTCTAAAACTCTGTCGATCCTTTTCCTTGATTACGCTCTTTAGCATGTTTCCATGATGGGTGTCAAAAGAATATAACTAAATACAGCCTCCAAAGAGTAGCTGTGCAATGTTGACTGGCTGGGAAAAAATTCTCAGTCTTGTATATAGTATTGATCTACATAGAGCCACTCAGTACTCTTCCATTGTGGTCCAACATGTTTCCTCCTCTTCCCCCTATGTACTGCTTATATTTTTTATCTTTTCACATGCGATGATAGCAGATTAGTCAACATTAATGCATTATTATATTTACATGCATGACAAATTCTTTCTGGAAGTTGCAAACCCATGTGAAGATGGGCACAACAGCTGCATGCAGTAATAAAATTCCTTTGAAATTGGTGTGTCCCCCCCTCCTTTTTGTTCCTAAGAAAATTATAAATGGCCAAATTTAACTTGTGCCATCAGACACTAGAAACATAAGTTATGTTTAAGGATTCTTATACAACAACTCCACACTCAGTGTGGTCCCACAAAGTGAGGAGTGTACGTAGACCTTATTTTCCTCAAAAAAATAGAGAGATTGTTTCCGTTAGACCACGGGCTCAAGGGTTTAAGGACTCCTATGACTACAATCCTCTTATGGCATAGCATTTGCTTCTGTTCAGGTGAAAATCCAGAAGATGAGATCAAATCTGGAAGAGAAGTTAATGAAAAGGATGGCGATAGTTCACAGAAAAGCTGAAGAATGGAGAACTACAGCTCAACTACAACACAAGGACCAAATAGAAAAAGTGGCTGATCAATCACGGAAGATGATGTTGACAAGGCAAAACTCACATCTATCTGCCCAATCTTCCTGTGGGTGTTTGCCATGCCGAAACCATCTTATTTAATTTGAATCGAGCACCAATGTTCAGTGAGATTCATTCTGTATTCCTATTGAGTTATTACTCAGAAAAAAATCTTAATGCAAAACTTTTACGGGCCAACACATCATACTGTGAAGTTCTAGTAGGCGAGTCTAACTGATTGTATGAAACGATGACATTATGAGCTTCGACAATATGATGAAAAATTCGTTACTACATATCCTATAATGTGGCCTCACTGTGAGAATCCCAGTAAATTTTTACAAAATGGAATGTTCACAAATTGAGATAATGGTTTTGTCGGCTTTGAGGTGCGCTTTAATGAATAGTTGGTGATAGTTCATTTAGCAAACACAAACACAAACTCGCAAAAAAGTGATACTTTGTGTTCTCCACTCTTTAATCTGGATTATCAATGCATCTACTCATCAAAGTTGGGGGTGCAACAAGTACAACATTTTTGCTTGATATTGCAAAATCTGAAGATCCTTTGTCTTGAATAGGACCACAGTTTTCCGAGGTAGTAGAATTAAGGCCTCCAGTAATCAGACTGTTCAAACTAGCAGATTCTATGTCTTAGCTGGAAAATGAAATACAAGATGTTGATTGTTTGTCAGTTGTGCTTGTTGTTAATTTAGATTTTAACTTTTATTGTAATCATAAGTTTGATTTGATCTTAAATGTCCTGGGACCACGTTCAACTGCTACCTGGGCATAGCTTCTCATTATAAGCTGCTAAAATTGGTGCAATAATTGTACCTTGCCTTCAATTATCAATGAAAGCAGCACTGAAATTGCAGTTCAAAAGAAGAGCTACTTGGGATTTAGATTGTTAATTTCTCTTATTAAAACTTCCCAAAGAGAATTGCACTAATGCATAACATGACACCACTAAATTTTAAAAAAAATGCTTACTACATAAGGATTTTCAAATATTTTAATGTGTTGATAGGAAAAGGCCTTAGCTGTGACAAGGGCTTTGGGATTCTTGGTCTGCATGGTTTCCAAATTAGACATGAAGACAAAACACATCCATATGAGGTCTATCTGACAAGCTCTACATTGAGGAAAAAGAGAGGCCCCAAAACTGAAAAGAAGTATAGTTTTGATAGATTTCTGCTGGATACACGACAGTATCATTACAGATTTTCTTTATTCACTAGGTAAAAGACCATTTTTTCTTATCTGCAAGTGAATCTTACTCTCTCCTCTCAATTCTTTTTTCCTTTTTCTTATAGTTAAGATATTCTAATCTTAACTACAAGATCCAATAATCTTTTTTACTTTCTCTCTGTATAAATTAAATCAAACAAATTAAAACATATGGAATATTTAATACTAGTTTGATTTAATTTCACTTTTGAATTGCCTTTTTTAAAGCTGCTGGCGTACAAGTACAAGCGGACACTAACCTCTAGGGTAGAAAAATAATTCGAGCCTCCAAATGATCTTTTTTTTTTTTTTCTTTTCAAAATCAAATACTAGTCATTGCTATGTGAATCTTAGCCTAATAATAAGACAAACATAAAAGACACTACCTTTACGCTACACATAAAACGTAATTTACCTTTAATTCTTCTCGCTCACACATAAATTGTACTTTCAATATCTTTTAAATTTCTTTTTCAAAGTTAGTACGCCTCTGTCTGATCTTTATTGACGTTTCATAATAATATTATCTAAATAGAAAATCATTATTGAGTTTTATTTAAAGTTGACGTATTACTCCTATTACTTACCAATTTAAGTGACCATTTCGTTTTGAAAACATCTATTAAAAGCAAGTTAGGTTTTTATTATATTTAAATTAAAAATGGAAGTCGATTCTAAGGTGTTGATAAATTTATTTTGAATAATTTAATTCTCCAAGGAATTCATATATATTCACGTCTAGACTAGAATTTAGATATGCAACATATTCAAGGAGGAAATTCTTATTTAAGTAGATCAGATAATAGTTACAAATTTACATCACATTGATCATCTAGGAGGAGAAAAATAGATATCAGGTCAAATACAAATAAGATTAAAATCGTATCAGTATTCACTTTTCACTACTGAAGTATGATTTGTTTTAGTGAAGATGAAAAATAAAACAAAGCTTACCAGATGTTCTTATTCAAAATTCTTTATAATAGAATGCCCAGATACTTTAGCCGCGAAATTCATCCATGAACTGCTTATGGAATTGTGTAAAACGAGATACAATAGCTGGTATCTTCTCTTCTTGCGGTAATATTGTGCACCTAAAATGCCACGTTCCAGGACGCTTCATAGAAGCAACAAGTAAATACAAATTTAGTCGAATCCAACAATTCTAAAGAAACATCATAAGTGTCGAAAAATTCCCTCAACACATGCAATCAACAGTTTTCTTCTTCTCTACTTGTAAGGTGTGCTGCTTTTGCACCAAAAATCTAATTAATTGCCCAATTTTTCTTTCCGCAAATATCTTTTTCCAATTAATTAAATTCTTTTGAGGTAGAGAGATTCAAAGTGTTCGGGAAATGCTTATTAATGTTCAATGTTCCCGGTGAAAGCCATCTACATTTTTTTTTAAATGAGCGATAACAGTTACTGACCATATTGACAGAGTATGCCTTGACTATCAGTAACAATGAAGCAAGTGGGCAAAAATATAACAATCACCTGGTCAAATCCAGAGCCTGAGACAATGACAATTCCAGTGGCATTAAAGAGACGCCAAGCATAAAAGGCATCTGGTGCAGTTTTAGCTTCTTCTGCTGCTTTTATTGCTTTGTCAGGTAAGTTAATACGTGCAAATGAATACAATGCACCTTCTGCTTTATAGCATGTGACTCCCTCCAAACTATTGAATGCGTCTTCCAGTATCTGTTGACGAAGTAGTCGGTTTTAGAAACTGCATCAATTGGAAATTCACCAAAAGGAAGCTTACATGGAACTCTAATTAAAAAAAAAATCCGACACCATTTTTCAGAAAGCTGAAATGAAAATTAAGCAAAAAAAGGGTCTGGGACAACTTTTCTGGAGAAAATTTTTGCCTACTATGTTGGGCACCTCTACTATTCAAATCTAAGGTTCAAGATCCTAAAACAACTTCAACCACTTCAGCAAAATAAACTAGAAGTTTATTTTGGCAATCTCAGTCTTATATGCTAATTCTACTGACCTTTGCACGCCTTGCCAATGATGAGAGTATTGCTTCTTTCTCAGCAGAATAAGACTCGTATGACTCATCACCCACCTGAATAAATCAACAGAGCAGTGCTGATAGTTAGGCATCTATAACACAGGCAAAGCCACCAAGGGGGCTCACATCAAAGCTTCAAAGTTTACAGTTCACAATCAGAGCTGAATTTATGTTGCCGTAGTGACATCATATTTTATCTTCCCACATAAAAAAGTGTGATACCTACAAAATTTGATAAAATGTTCCAGCAATCTCAACTCATTGAAGCAATTACTTTATCAAACTAATTCGACATTTAGACGATGAGATCACCAGATTTAGGATGAACCTACAACACTCATCTGGGAATTTTAGGCAATGGGGGATTATTATCCAGGATAAGGGATCATAAATTCCCTTCTGAGGACTTGGGTAATGGGAGAATTCTTATCCAGGATAAGGGGAAGCATTCCCTCCGAGTCTGAGGACTTGGCCTTCTCTGATATAATCCTTCCCCTTTTCTTTCTCTTCTTCCTCCTCGAAAGCCTAGCGAAAAAACAGTTACCTGTGTGATTTTAGGTCTATTTCATCCTCTTTTAACACATTCAATCATCATGGTTTCACAACTCCAGCGTCTGGACTGATGCATCTGGAGGTCGATATAGGACATGACCAATCCATCTCATGCAACGTTATTACCCTCATACCAAAATTACTACTATATGAATGACTTGGATTCTACTAGACCAAATAAGCAGAAAGTCATTGAGGTAACATTCTGGGAATGCAATAACTGCTAATTCCCAAATATTGAATTGACGGTGGAGACCCCACTCCTTCTTAACAACTCCGCCTCAAACCCAAACTTGTTGGGTCGGCTATATGAATCCTCAATATCCATTTCACTCCTTTTGGACATGGCATTACCAACCTTTGGAGGGCTCATGATGAGGCTTGCAAGAATCTGACCAGAAATGTTGGAACAAAGATTGACAGATGCCACTTTGTATATCTGTTCCCTTATCTCAGGACTAAATCCAGTGAACTCCATGTAGCCTCCTCACTTTCCACACTCGCCATAGTATCCTAAAACCAGTAAAAAAGTTAGCAACAGCAATAAACAATTCAGAGGTATTTGTAAAAATGAAATACCGCACCTTACCCCCTTCTTCGCCACAACTTCCTAACATCCAGACAAACAGAATAGAAAGACAACCAACCAGAGAGGGAGAGATGGATGCAGTTGTATCTACCTTTTGAGGCAGAGTGAAAAGAAACTAAAGAGATGTCCTTTTCTCCAAATCCCATAGAGCGGGATATTTTCTTAAATGAGTGGAACTGCTTGTCAGGTGCATAAACATTTTCCTGATACACCTGCACAGGTTCCACAAAATATGAGAGTACTTACAATGTTACAATAGACCATTTTCGTCCAGCCCTTCCCCACGCATAGCGGGAGCTTAGTCCACCAGGCTGCCCTTTTTCTTACAATGTTGAAAATTAATCACAGAACATTCAGAAATGAAAAGACTGTTAACCTGCAGAATTACTGGTGATCATATTTCCAAAGCAGCAAGAGAATTTGTCAGAATCAAGCAAAGAAGCATCTAAAGGGGAATTAACTCACTTCATCAGCCAGAAGAACAAGGCCTTCTTTCCAGCAGAATTCCACAATTTCCCGTTGGTTGGCCTCAGCAAGAACCTACATACACAGAGAACTAATCATACCACATGTAAAGATTCTTACATATTTGTAGGAAAGGGAGGACCACATTTACCATCACTGTATGCTCTCATCAAATGAAGTAAATCACGTTGTCCATACAAATAAAAAGAGATGGCTATGAGCTTCAAAAATCGTATAAACCATTACCCGCCCAGTTGGGTTGCCTGGATTGATCACAACCAAAGCCTTAACGTTAACACCCCTGGATCTTGCAGTTTTTAGCTGATTCTCAAGCTCTGAGATCTCAAGTGCCCAACCTGTTTCTTCATCAAGATAATAAGAAATCTAGCACCAAATAAAAACATACATTAGAGGCATCTGCATGAATTACCTGAAACATATTTTTTTTCCCTTTTTGAAAAGGTAAGTGCGCAGTATATTATTAACAAAGCAGCCTAGCACTGAAACGGTGCAAAGGCAATATACTGTCTAGGAATCCCTCATACCAAAGGGAAAAAGAAGAGAGGACTCCACGGCACAAAAACCTACTCGTGTAAAGTATATATAAAATCTAGCATGCAATGTTTATCCTTTACATCTTGAAGATTACACCAAAAAGCCAACAATCACAAACATTTGTATTTTATCTGTTCAATGGAAGAGTAACTTAAATCAGGTCAGATATTTCTTTAATAATTGTTTACAATAATCTCTTACGGGAGACTGGTATTTAAGCGGAGGAGGTTAGATGGGTGGCCCCATTATCCACAATATGTACCACTGACTCTTTTGAGGACTTCTCAATAATCCAAGGGTTGAAAATAATCTTTTCCAAAAGTGAGTAGATTAAACTAAGTTTTTATTAGAGAATCTGATTCTAAGCTACCTACTCAAGTAACATTAATAAACTTAAATAGAAGCAAAAACACGTACATGAGTGCCACCATGGAGGGTAATTGAAGCAGAATAAAGAGGATATTGGGGGATGGGACAGAGGATTCCATCATTCTCTGACCCGATGAGTAACTGCATCATCATGTGAACCTGAATAGAAGATGAATGAACAGAAACTGTCAACATCTTGCTATTTCATTCAATTACTTCTGTCAAAGTTGTATGAATAACTTGGAGATCCATAGAATTTACTGCTGGGCTTGCACCATCAGTCAAGAAGATATCATGTGGATCAGCAGGGAAACCATCACGAACTTCGATACCAGATGCAATTTTATCACGTAAACCTTTGATACCCTACATTTAGCAAAACACAACAATAAATTTTATGATTATACTGGTATACAAAACTAGGATAATACAATAGAAGATATAGTCACCTGACTGTGACTGTATGCACCTGTTGCTCTACAAGGAATTTGATCAAGGATCTGGATAGCTCGTTCTATAGAATCCGCACTACAAAACAAAGAGAGAATGTCAATTAGACCAAAAAATCCTGTAGAATATGCTGAAGTTAATGAGAATTATTCACCAAAGGATACAATAATATTTGATAAAATACTCAAGAAAGATCCATCAACTAAAACTTCCCAAATTCAAAAGCAAAACGTAAAATAACTGTAATTTTAGTGAGAAGAAATTACTAAGCATTATGTCAATAACAACAAGGGACTGATTGATAACTCAACAAAGAAGCACATTGTAGCATACAGTAGTTTCAACACCGCATTTCACTAATTTCAAATGAATGACGGAAAAATCCAGTCAATTTAAATGAGGAATGGATGGATTGATGAATTAGTAGTGAGTCACATCTAACATAACAAGACTACGTTGCACTGATCTCAAAGAACAACAAACGTGATAGCCACTTGCATTTACTTCAAAACACCAAGAAATATGATCACATTTAGAGGTTAAAAAACTGTAAGGTAAAAAACATATGAATTAGGTGGCAAAATAAATAGAGACGTCAATCACCTCAAACAAATTCAGAAATATACTTATAGAGCTTCCCTATTATCACAACCTTCCATACCCTATTTGTTTTCTATTATAAAGTCATATTTTTCATTTTTTTTCAAGCCTGTAGAACATCATTATATGTATATTTGACATGAAAAAACTTGACTACTCTAGTACATCTGATCTGACAGCATGGGATTTGTGATCATAATGGGGATGCTGCCCATCAGCCCATGGGGGACTTGTATGTTCTACTTGTGCACTGGGAATTCTGTGAATAATGGATGATGGGGAACTTCCAATGTGTGTGAAGAAGGAATGCAGCATTAGTACCTTACAAAACATTTGATCTTTCATAAAAAAGACAAATATTATAAACTTTCCAACTAGCTTTTCCTTTTCCTTTCTCAACTGAATGGCTACAAACATATCATCCTACGTTGACGGCTCACTTTCATCCTCGTTGTTCACGTTTCCTCACTTGCAAAGATTACAGCAATAATCACTTGATTTTATAAGTTGGACATTTGAAATAAAGAATACATTCATTTAACTTTGAATCTTACTCCTGCAAATTATTCATTAGGATAAAAGATTCCATCACTAGTAGCAGGAGATTTAACCATACCATTAGAAAAATACAGGGGGAAACATTTGTTTTATGGAAACTAGTCATGTCAATTCCAGATAGACATTAGACACCTATGAAACCGTAGGTACATGATCTGTTTCATTGAACTACAAGGTGCACCAAGGTTGATAAACAAACTTCATACCTGAACAGAGCTTTTGTTTCACTTCTGCCCAAAAGAAGTGGATGGTCACATAACGCAAGGACCTAATAAAGAAAGCTCCTTAGAAATCATTCTATTGAGATTAAAAAAAGGAAAACAGAATCTAGAGTCAAACAATTTATTCCCACCTCCCTAAAGAAAGTAATAGGCTTCTGACCCAGGGAATGAGGATTCCCAATATTGCAGTATAAGATCTGCATGAATTAGAGAATATTACAGAATATGACTAGACGACTAGCAAAGCTCAAAATTCACTTATATTGAACTTTGTTAGAATAATTCCTTAAGATATGCATTATTAAAACTACAATGGAAACAAAAAACAAAGTCTACAAGAGCTGTTACCTCATTAAACGGATGAGAGCCTGGATTCTCCGTGAGGTCTTGTTATAATATCTGTATCACAAAGAACACCATCAATACATCGGGGGCGGACCCGAACCCCCTCGGTATATATAAGGTAAATATATTAATTTTGAACCCCTCATGAACCTGAAGTAAGTTATAGCATAGTGGTAGATTTCCTTTTAATTTGACCCTAGCATCCAGGGTTGTTCAAGCCCCACTGTGAACTTTTTTTTTTAGTTTCTCTTCCTTTAGTTTCAAGACCAATTTTCACCCTTTTTTAAAAAAAAAAGGTGCGAAAAGAGTAGATTTAAACCCTAAAAAATTCAAACATGCTAGAAAGTCTCCCATAACGGAACTAACTTTTGGTACCAATAAACTATATACTACTTCTTCCTTGGAATTGTGTTTTGTTGGATTATTTATACGTTTATACTTTTATTTTTTTCGAACCCCTAACACTACTATTTCCTTGAAATTGTGTTTTGTTGAGCTTGGGAGCTACCTGAGCATGGGTGACAATTTCTCCGCGGATAGCATATGCGCATTTCAAAACCTGAAACAAATAAACAACTACCTGAGCTTAGTTCCCGTTTGTCCACTCACTCAAAAAAACAGTGTTCGATTTTTCGAAAGAAATGTAGAAGATGAGTTTCGAAATTGAAAAATTAGTTTTGACCCGTTTATGAAGTTCTTTTTTTTTTTTTGTCAATCACAAATTTTCAAATATCACATTTTTTATGTGTTGTACTAGATGACGTGATTGGACCCTGTAGTGGAAGTCAAAAGGGGAAAAAATACCTTTGGATTAAGGTGGTTAAGGGTGATAGGAGAGGATGAATAATCGGAAGCCATAGAAGGAGGAGATCATGGTGAAGAGTGGAGAATAAAAGGGAAGAGGATGTAACGGTGATGAGGAAGAGGTGCGGTGCTGCAACACGGAAGTAATTGGAGACGAACAGGTCGTATGGTATTGCTGATGAGAGTATTTCTGGCTTTGACACCTATCAATCTCTTTGTTTCCCTCTACGTAATATGAGAAACCGTGACCGTGATTTGTGAGGTACTAGTATTTATCCTAAGTTGTATAAATATATACTCCTATGTTATACAATTTTTTAGCACTTAAATCTTTTGGCGTTTTCACTTTATTCTAAAGGTTTATTAAGCATTTACCGTTAAGTTGATGTTATAATTCCATTTTAATTGATATTGCTATTAAGAACCTACTTACATTCAATAAAGGATTATCCAACTGTAGAGTGCGTATTGAAATTTCTTTTTTCATTCATGTGCTGTGGATTGGAAATATAAAAGTGTATGAATTAGGTGCACATGGCAAGTCCAAACCCTACGACAAATAAGAACTCTACATTTAAGTGGAAAACGAAGGGGGAAAAAACCTATCCGCCATAAACCATTAAATTTCTCGGCTATCAGAACAAAAAAAGGAAACCCAGTCTTCTCTAAACCCACGCTCTTATGACTAATACCATGCTGCATATGCAACCAGAATCATCAGACTAGATACGGAGGGTCAATAAAAACGAGGTTATAACATGCCCAGTGGTGATACAAAACTGAATATTACTAGATGGAAGTGAAAAACACTGGCTGCGTTATAAGCTAAGATTGCAAAAAGACCAAGACATTTAAATTTCAATTAACCATATGTCGACTTTGGCTAAAGCTTTACCTGTTTGGCATACAAAACAATTCTCACATTGATCATCTAGGAGAGAGGATCAATGTCAAGTCAAATACAAATAAGATTAGAATAAACAATCCCCACCTTGTATGTGCCAAACAATCCTATATCAGCTTTCACTACTGAAACGTAATTGTTTTTGGTGAGAATGGAAATAAAACATACAAAGATGGCTTATTAAAAATTCTCCATAATCAGTCTCCAATAGAATGTACTCCCAGACTCCTTAGCCGCGGAATTCATCCATGAACTGCTTATGGAATTCTGTAAGACGAGATACAATAGCTGGTATCTTTTCTTCTTGCGGTAATATTGTGCACCTAAAATGCCACGTTCCAGGACGCTTCATGGATGTAACAAATAAAAACAGATTTAGTCAAAATAAGCAGTTCCCAATAACCAGTAGTGTAACAAATACCCCTTAGTTCTCAAATTAAAACATCAAGAAATTTTAGCATCTACCAGGACCCAGGTATGCAAACTAATCCGTGTCTTGATAAAAGGAACGTTTCTCAAATAAAACTAACCTTGACTGCAGAAACAGTTGTTGTTTATTGAAAAAAATCCTCTAAATTTGTTTTGCCCAATTTCTTTTCACAGTTCATTTTTCATTGAACCCTTCCGAAGGTAAAGAATCGTTTTTCTTTCTGAAGGTAAAGATACTAAAATTGTTCAGGAAATGCTTATTAAGTTGTTTGTTGATGTTTAATCAATCTCGGTGACGCCGTGTGAATTTATAAAATTAGAGGTCAACCTCTCTAGAAGGGGTAAGGTTTGAGATTTTCCATACACTCTACCCTCCCGTACTTCAATTATGGGACTACACTAGGTATGTTGTTGTTGTAGTGATGATAGTTACCAACCATATTAAAACTAGGAATATCATGATGCAAGTGGTGAAAAATATAACAATCACCTGGCCAAATCCAGAGCCTGGGACAACAACAATTCCAGTGGCATTAAGGAGGCGCCGAGCATAAAATGCATCTGGTGCAGTTTTAGCATCTTCTGCTGCTTTTATTGCTTTGTCAGGTAAGTTGATACGTGGAAATAGATACATTGCACCCTCTGCTTTATTGCATGTTACTCCCTCCAAACTGCTGAATGCATCTTCTAGTGTCTGTTGACAAATTAGTCAAAAATTTGCCAGACACAGAAGAAAAACAGAAAACATACCAATTAGAGAGATGAAATTCACCAAAAGGAGGCACAAAATTTAGATGCCATTTTTTAAAAGACAAAATGGAACTCTAGAGGAAATTATTTTGGGACATCTCTATTTTAAGAAAATTTCAGACATCATTTTCGGTTCCTACTTTAACCAGCCTTCTTTTCAGATGCAAGGTTCATGATCCAAAAACAATCCACTACTGCACCAGAAAACTAGTTCATTATTTAGTCACCACCAGTTGGATATGCCGATTCTACTGACCTTTGCACGTCTTGCCAAGGATGAGAGTATCCCTTCTTTCTCAGCAGCAAAAGACTCGTATGATTCATCACCCACCTGCAGAAATCAATAGAGCAAGTGCTGATAGTTAAGTATCTATAACACAGAGAAAAGGAACCTCCGAACAAGCTTCTAGGATTATAGAAAAAAGCTGTCCTTCCACTTGAAGGTGTCCTTTTTCCCTGCAGTAATCTCATTTGTTTTGTACATTTCGTCACTTCAAATTATTCAAAAGTCATATTATCTCTCTTGCTCTGGTTTATATTGTTTTACAGATCTGAAAAAGATATGTATAAAAAATTTGATCATGTTATAATCATACCAACATGATTAAAAAAAAAACGCCTACCCTACATCTAATTCCCTCATGCAATTATCCTTAAACCAAAATTCCTATTTAAAACGGTAGCAAAAGATTCGGAAACAACTCAACAAAATTAACGAGAAAGTCATTGAGCTACTCGTTCTGGGTATAGAAAATTACTACCACTTCCAAAATATTGTATTGATGAAGGTGGACACTCCACTCCACTTAACAACTGAACCTCAATCCAAAGCTAGTTGGGGTCAGTCTCAATATCAATTTCACTCCTTCAGAATGCAATGTCCATGAGTTACACAAACATAGAATACCAACCTTTGGAGGGCTCATGACAAGGCTTGCAAGAATCTGACCAGAAATGTTGGAACACAGATTGACAGATGCCACTTTGTATATCTGTTCCCTTATCTCAGGGCTAAATCCAGTAACCTCCATGTAACCTCCTCGCTTTCCACACTCTCCGTAGAATCCTAAAGCCAGTAAAGAAAATTAGCAACAGACAAGGATTGAAAGATCAAAAATATCAGATGCATTCGTATGAAAATGAAACCCTCCCCTTCTCCCCATAACTTTGTGACATACAGACAAACGAAAGAGAGAGACAGCCAACAAGAGAGGGCTGGGTTGAGGCAGTAATATCTACCTTTTGACACAGACTGAAAAGAAACTAAAGAGATGTCCTTTTCTCCAAATCCCATAGAGCGCGCAACCTTCTTAAATGAGTGGAACTGCTTCTCAGGCACATAAACATTTTCCTGATACACCTGCATGAGTTTCACAATATATAAGAGGACTAATAATAGAGAATATTAGTTATTGCACAATCTCAGGAATGGAAAACATTATGAACCCTCCCAAACAAGTGGAGAATCACTGGTAAATTGCCATGGAAGCAAAATAATTTATCAGAATGAAGCAAAGAAGCATCTAGAGGGGAATAAACTCACTTCATCCGCCAGAAGAACAAGGCCTTCTTTCTTGCAGAATTCCACAATTTCTCGTTGGTTAGCCTCAGCAAGAACCTAAGGTATACATAGAAAACTACTCATGTCATTCTGAGATATAATTGGGAAAGGGAAGACCAGCATTTTCTACCACAGTCGGTTCTCATTAAATAACATAAATCACATCCTCTATGTTTGTTTTTTTTTTTAAAAAAA
>JAJOOR010006068.1:0-29190 GCA_036250505.1 Solanum acaule | reverse complement strand
TTGCGATTTTCGAATTTTGATACGGTTGCTCTAAAATTCGGGTTAGACCCATTTCCCACTCAATTTGACCCCCTGAATAAGAATATGAAGTCAAATTTCCGAAATCATGCACGGATTTTGAGATATATGGAAATTACAATTATAGCTGTTTCCGAAGCACATTTTCGGGCATTTTTGGGGTCGTTTCACTAGAGGCTGCAGTTCCTGGGATGATTGAGAGAGCTCTCACCACTCTTTTGACCCCTCTTAGAGATTTTATTGATGGCCTCACGGCAAGGATAGAGGTGTGTGAGAGAGGTCAGAGAGCCACTCATGAGATGACACTCTTAAAGGCTGCGATAGCAGAGTTGAGGAAAGATGTGGACCAGCTAAAGTCCACTGACATGTCGATGATTTTTGGGACCATGGAGATTCCTGACCACCTAGACGCAGATATCCGGCGTCCTGATGTGCCTCCACCTACCACCGGAGATGAGGTTAGAGATGAAGATGTGGCTGCAGAGTTCGAGGCTGAGACTGATGAGCAGCATCTCGATGTTCAGGAGGAGGCCACCTATGAGGGCCTGACTGAGGTTGAGGAGGCTATGGTTCAATTGGTCGTTCAGACATCTTTGATGGAGAGTTCTATGGCAAGCTCCAATGGAGCTAGTGTTGATGTTGAATCGGGCACTGATGCCCAATCCTAGAGTATTACCCCAGACATTAATGCCCCGATAGAAGGAGTTACTGAGTAGACAGGATCATTCTCTTTACCTCCCCCGCTATTGTTTTTGTTGAATTATTTTTGTTTAGTTGCATTTGAGGACAACTGCTTTTCTTTTGTGGGTGGGGTGAGGTATTTCCATACCTATCTCTTGTGATTACATTTTATTTGTATACATTGAGTTTTTTGATCTATACTTGTGTTTTGATTGTGTTTGGATCTTAATCTCGTGGATGGTTGAGTTTGTGGCTCCTTGTTTGGAATAGAAATGGTTTTGAACTATTTTTAAAAAATTTGTGCCACCTCTATTATTTGTGATTGTGGCTGTTCTTGTGCAAATTTGAGTATCAGTTATGATCAATACCGATGACTTAAATAGTGCTCTTAATTGAGCGAAATGAATGTGCGCCTACGAAGAGGCCAATGAAGTTGCATAGACAATGTGTGAACTTTTAGCATCTCGTTGTGACTAGCCTGTTATCAAATGAGTCTCTTGTGATGAACATTGCACACTAGCTAGAAAGTGTGGAGTCTTGTTTGATATTGGTGCCAATGCCTTGTGTGATGAGCTTACTTTGTACAATTGTGTGATGACACCTAGAATATGCCCCGTTAGTCCGGTTGACTAAGCGATGCAGGCACTTGAAATGATCTTAGGCAACAATTTTGA
Source organism: Solanum acaule (assembly GCA_036250505.1). Taxonomy (NCBI): domain Eukaryota; kingdom Viridiplantae; phylum Streptophyta; class Magnoliopsida; order Solanales; family Solanaceae; genus Solanum; species Solanum acaule. The sequence goes on along the minus strand of JAJOOR010006068.1, from coordinate 27,817 downwards.
AGAGTGAAACAATTTGACAATATTCCTTCTTTTTTGGCCAACCTTTTGAGATGTGTTAACCTTGCTTGAACCCTTTTGAGCCTTATCATTTTCTTCGAAGAAACTTGAACAATTGTGACCCCTCTTCATCCATTCACCCATAACTCTCATGAAGTGTGGTTTGTTTGAATAGCCAACTTAGGCCAAAAGCCTAAGTTGGGTGTGTGGTGAAAAGAGAAGGAAAATAAAGAAGTGTGAGAAATCCTCCTTTGAGAATGATTTTGAAAAAAAAGATGGAACCCCTCCGTGTGAAAAAAAGAGAAAAGAATCAAAGAAAAATAATGAAGAAGTTATGAAATACAGTGATGAAAATTGCAAAAGAAATGGGGTGTCCGATAATTCATATGAAGTTGAATAATGGGGTAGATTATGAGCACGTTTGAAATGTTAAAGAAAAGTAGGAAAGTGATTATCATGCCACACTTCATGAGGGTAGCAGCCACTGAGCCTAAATTACCATACCTTTACACTCAGCTCTGTTACAAGCCTTGAAAAGACCTTTGTGATCTTGAGTGAGCTGAAACGAGTGTTGATTAGAAAATAAGGGCAAACCTATGGGTGAAGTCATGCATGTGTTCATCTTTGTGAGTGTGAGAGTCGTATGTGATTCCAAAATTATAACTTGTTGAAAAAATTTGTGTGAATAGGGAATCATCTTTATTGTGAAGGCATTTGAGTACCTTTGTTGAGCATGAACTTGCATTTGAAGCAAGTATTGTGAACTTGAGTAACTTTGATAATGGTGAGTAACAAGTTGAATCTTTGAGTGCACAATTGATCATTGCATAAGTAAGTTGAACCTTGTTGTGTGCATTCATGTTGAGTCTTATGCAACACTATTTGAGACATCCTTTTTGAACTGCTGATCTTGACTTTTACTTGAGGACAAGCAAAAGTTTAAGTTGGGGGTGTTGATGAGTTCGAGATTTGGACTCATTTGGGGCTTTGTTTATATAGATTTAGTGTCCTCAAATTCTTAATTTATGCCATAAACTGATGCTAAAAACTTGATTTTCAGGTATATGGATTGCGGAGAAAAGTAAGAACACTAACAGGCAAAAAGAACAAAACAAGCTGAAGAAATGAAGAAGGGCGAGTCTGAGGATCGCCCAGAGAACTTGGCGTGTCACCGAGTGGCTAATCTCACCGCCTAAAGTTCCAGTGTGCCATGTCTTGAAGAAAAAAACCAAGTCTGCGATGAAAAAGAGCAGTTGGCGAATCACCAAGTAGTTTCGTGATGCAAAGAGAGATCACACAAAGTTACAGACCTTGAGGATGTTGAGTGCCAAGTCAAAAAGGCGATGGAAGAGATCAATGGGCGGTCCGCCGAGTGGTTCGGCGAACCCGACTTACTTTGCCTAATGGCCCTTCGTGGCTTATTTTTGGCAACTATAAATTAGATTTTAAACATTTTAACCATGAGGATATTTAGTCGAGAACAATTTTCTCTTAAGTTTTGATAGTTCTTAGTAGACCTGAAGACTTTTTGAGACTCAATTTGGAGATTTTGCAAGTGGATTTCGAATTTTCTGCAAATTAAAGCATTGGAAAGGGTTAATTACTCTTACCCAGTTGATGGCTAATCAATTTGGTAAGTGTTCTTATCGTTTTATGAATTTTGGCTAAAACCCCAATTCTACGAGTGTGATCGTGTGATTATGTGTTGAATTAGTTTATTGGTATTGTTAATTACTAGTTTAAAAGCTAAATTGAAGTGATTTTAATCATTAATTGATGTTTAATTTATGAATTGTAGTTGCAAATGCAGTTCTACTTTTGTGCTCTTGGGTTGCTCGAGAGAGAGGTTTTAGAACTAAGATTAGTGATTAATGATTTGTAGGAATTGGGTTGAACTGGGTTTAGCTCGAGAGAGTGAATCCTAAAACCAATCCTACCAATCTAGCTTGAAAGAGTGAGTGAATTAAGGTGTCGGTTGTTCTTCTTTGTCATGCTTGTTGATGTTCGAAAGAAATCACATGATTCGGGATAGTTGTTCGAGAGAAAGCTATCACCCTAATAGTCTGGCCTACTCACTGATATTTAGTTGTTTACTAGTAGTTTCAATTACCCAAATATCGAAATTTTTCTATAATCGATCACATTCTGAGAATCCCTATCCGTATTGCTATTTCGAACTGTTTGTGACTGCTTTGTAGTTGATAATTGCAAACCAACCCTCCCTCCATCTGACATTCGTGTCACCCCTTTAATTTGTTTCATATCTTTTTCGATAATTTCTATTCCTTTGGTTGATTACACCACATTCATACTTCTTAATTGAATTTAGACACGTACCGCTCCCTGTGGGATTCGACACCAACTCAATTGTTGGGTTTTATACTTATTAACGATCGTTTGCACATAGAATACGAAGAAGTTCGTTTGAAACGTTAAATCAGTTAGTCACCATTCTAGAGCTACTGTTGACCATAAGTTTCTTTTGTTAAGTGCTTTAATAGTCATCAAAGTAGGATCAAATACTTCATATTTCTGAATATCTGGGTTAACTATCCTAACTTCATGAGTTAGTAAAATATATTTGGTATCTATATTACTGGAAACTCTCAATGGATTCTTCAACAAAATCTTAATATGTTGTCACGAGCATACCCACCATGTTGTGCGGGTACCTAGTCTAACATCTATATGGGAGAACCCTTAACCCCAAAACTGGTTAAGACATGCAGAAAATAATCAAGCGTGATCTAACACCCTACAATTATAATGAAAAATCTTAACTTTATTTAAAACAGTGTCCTTGGAAAAAAACACCTAACACATCCCAAGGAACTAGTCTAAACAGGTTAAAGAGCTACTAAGACGATACAATGTACAAGGGAAAAGAATATACAACTCCTACCATAAGGAAAGAGGAGTAGAAGCCGTAGGTGATCACTATCACCTTCTCCTATGAAACATTACTGAATTCCTGCAATCAGACTATGGCAATTGGCGTAGCAAGAGTAGTATCAGTATAAAAAACACTTACTGTTAGGCCTTATCGTCAACCCAAACCGACCACATAATATAAAGTATACATTCAAAAGAAACAATGTAGTATGAAAGTTATACCACCCCAAGTATAATGGCCATGAACTAATACACCTCTATTCCAGCCTCCTACCTCACTCTACTACCAACTCTATCATTAAATATTCGACCCTCTTTCAATTCGAAGGCTTCCCAAGCCTACCAGTTATTCCACTCCAATATCAGATCATAGCCTAACCCTTTTATCAAAATAACATTTCCCAAAGCAAGACCACCACGAGCCCTGTTAGCAAACCTACTACTCTCCCTCAAGATATCATGTAAACACCCTGGCCTTTTGATCTAGTACCTGAAACTGGCACCTAGACTACTGGTCCTTCTTGACTAAAATCCCAGTACAGACATGCCATAAATTCTAAAGAACCATTACTAGACCCAACACCTGAATCATAGACTAGACCCTTGGTCATTTGCTTGACTTAGTAACCACTATTTCAATAAAAAAAAATACCATGGTAATCACAATTATAACCTAGGACTCCGAGTTCTTACCCTGACTTATCATTCACATGAAAATGTCCCACATGATATATATATATGCCATACTTGAGTTCAACTCAACTTTAAAGTAACCTGGACCACTCACGGATCCAAAATACATACATCACATTATATCAAGGTAAACATGGTTCACTCATGGAACCACAAATGCAGATAACCATTCCTCTCAATGAACCCACAAATAATTTTTTAGTGTACAGGTGCGGCCAAACCAACCATAGTTAGTATTCATACTAGGTATGGTATCTGAGAAAATCATTAGTATTTATATCAAATGTGGTATCCGAATCAACCATTAGTATTCATATACCGATGTGGTGCCCAATCCAACCGGTAACCACAAACAACATGCACAACCACAATCACAATGTACAATAACACTTGAAACCTGATATACCGTGATTTTAAGGTATTTTTGATGCAATTCACTTAGAAGTTGTGTGTGTCTAGAGCCATATTGTATTAGAAATAATGTGTTTTGTGCTATGTTTGCAGGAAATAAGCTTGGAATGCAGTTGATGGTGATGAGTATTGAAATCATGCAGAAGGGGCCACCCACGGAATGATCTATGGATCGTAGGTCCTGTGACGGATAGTCGTTAGGCAGTCACAGATGTAGTATCAGGGAATTCTGACCAAGTGTGGAACTACGAAGCAACTGACGAACTGTAGGTCGACCCACGGGCCGTCCTGCACATATATCAATGGGTTCAGAGAATTGATGTTCCAGTACCTGATGAAAAAGCCTAAGTGTGGATCTACAGAAGCAGACCCACAGACCGTAGATCGACCTACGGTCTATCCTGCACATCCGTCGTTGATGATTTGAGAGTGAAGGTTCCAGTGCCTGCTGAAAAGTTGATAAGTGTTGAACCACAGAGGGTGACCTACGGACCGTAGGTTGATCCACGGTCCGTAGGTCAGGTCGTCACTTGAAGTCGTGTTCCAGACTATTTATTTCCTTATTTTGATTCCTTTTTGTTTAGGACATGTTTTCTATAAATAGGGTATGTAAACCTCGTTTTTAGGGGTTAGACATTATTGTTTACTTTTAATTCTTGGTATTTTTTGGAATTAACTTGCAACTTTAGCAATTTGATTTCCAGATTTTGTTTTACAAGATTTTGACTTTAAACTTCAATTGGAGATTTCGGGTTTCTTCTACTCTAATCGTAAGTTTATGAATTCTTTTTACCCATATGAATTGTGTTCTTTCAAGTATGAGTAACTAAATCCACAACTAGGGTTGTGGGAACCATGAGCAATGAACAATGTATGAATAATAATTAAGTAATTCTTGAATAGTGTTTATGCATGTATTGGTAATTCTTTCGCTTAAAAGTCATTTTACCTGTTGCAAACGTTAGAACTCGCCTCGTTTCTACTTCCCGAACCAAGGAGGTAATGAATGAGAAAAGAATTAACAACAGAGATTTAGTGGATGCTATCTAATAATCTAATGTCAATTGGTGCGAGGGTGAAAACTAAGCCACATTGATGTAATGTCTAATCTGAGGTAAAGGTAAGGGTTAGTAAATTATACACTCGTAGCCAGACCAAGGTGCGTAGTAAAATTCCCCATTTTGAGGACCAATCACGTAGGGATACCTAACTTACCAACTTTTCATGTAAAAGTCTAGGAAAGGATTAGTATTATTGGGATTACCATGTTAAGAGATTATGGAGAACACATACACCCTAGTTTCTCTCACATATTGATAACTTAAAGTTTGAATCCTGCTTACTTGTTACTTGATCAACAATCTGTTACTTGATTACAAAACCCCCCCTTTTATTTACTTATCTAAGAAATAGTTTGACTAAACGGATATAATAGTGAGTTAAGTATAAGTCTAAACCATATTTCTCGTGGGATCGACCCCAACCTACAAGTTGTGTTATTTATTTGACAACGATCACTTATACTTCTTTAGGGAGGTGTAATTTGAGCATATCAAATTTTGGCGCCGCTGCCGGGGAATATGACTTTTAGATTAAGTTTAACTACATTATTGAACTTTAGTTAATCATTTCTTGATTTTACATTTTCTTTTGTTTGTGTTTTCTACAGGTTTCTATCTAGTGTATGCCAAGTACACGGAGTCGAGGCGAACCATTGACCCCCTACGATCAAGAGTTGAGCAAAACTTTGAGAAAAATTAATAATCAAGGGGTCTAAATCAATCCAATAAGAGATAATCTAGGTGATGGAATTGAATAGGAACCTCCTGGGGTTGTTAATGTGCACACTCAGGATCATGGTGGTAATCTACTCGGAGATGCTTTGAGGGTACATAATTAGCTAGAACCAAGGTTGTGTGCTAACTACAAGGTCGACTTCAATACAATTGAATCTGAAGGACCTATTGTTCTCCCTCTTCTACCTCCAAGGCATACATTTGTGGTGATGAGCAGTCTGATGCAAATGCTCACAGCAAGAGGGTTGTTTCCAAGTCTAGCTTCGGAAGATCTGCATGGTGACATGGCTAAATTGAGAACTTTCTGCAAGAGTTGTGTGGGACGAATCACCGCATAGATGATGAGTCACTGAAGGAGTACTTCTATAGAGGTCAGGATGACAATGGAAAGGTTGTGCTTGATAATTGGCGCCAATGGGGGTTTTTGAGCCAACATCCAAGGTTCCAACTTGGATAATTGGTGCCAAGGTCAACAAAACTAAGGTGTGAACTATGGAAACTACAATTGAGAGGCAACCTATGTCCGTGATAGGAACTACAATCGTGATAACAACTACAACTAGAATAATTATGGTAACCGGAATAAGAGAGTTGGGCTCTACGTTCCACCTGGGAACATGGAATATGGTAGTAAAGAAGCTGGGGGTAGTTTGTCACGCATTGAGGACATGATGTAGAAGATTATGAAGAGGTTTGATGTGACTGATGAGAATGTGAAAGAGATGCGAAATGACTTGTCTAGAATCGGTCAAAAAGTTGATGCCTATGGAGTGTCGATCAAGAAACTTGAGCAACAGTTTAATCAGTTGTCCACTACAGTGAACCCACGTCAGCCTAGCACATTTCCTAGCAACACCATCCAGAATTCGAAGAATGATGTGCATTGCATGACAATCACTACTCAAGGAGGTAAACATACCATTGAGATTGAAATTATGGTAGAAAGAGATGAATATGTGATTGAGGTTACTGGAGAGTAAAATGCTAAAGAGAAGGAAGCGGAGATAACCCAAAAAGTTGTTCCAATGCCTAGACCTCCACATCCATTCCCATAGAGACTGGTAAAGAGATTGAAGTTTGAAAATACCGCAGGATCATAACTATGTTGAAACAACATTCCATCAATGTGTCGTTGATAGAAGCTTTGGAGCAAATGCCTGGGTATGCGAAATTTATGAAAGATTTGGTGACCAAGAAGAGGGCTATCAGTTTTGAGGATGATGAGAGATTTCAACATTGTAGTGCTATTGCTACGAGATCACTTGTGCAAAAGAAAGAGGATCCTGGAACTTCTATTATCCCTTGTACTATCGGTTTGTTGAACTTTGCGAAGGCGTTGCGTGATTTGGGTGCCAACATTAATTTGATGCCATTGTCTATCTACAAGAAGTTGGGTTTAGGGGCTCCAAAACCGATTGCGATGCGACTACTCATGGCTGATAGAACTGTGAAGAAGCCCATTGGTGTTCTGTAAGATGTCCTTGTGAAAGTGGAGTCATTCATTTTTCCGGCGAATTTTGTGATACTTGATTGTGAGGTTGATTTTGAGGTGCCCATCATCTTAGGGAGACCATTCCTTGTTACTAGGCGCACCTTGGTCGATATGGAGAGAGGCAAGATAAAGTTCTGATTAAACAATGAAGAGTTACCTTTCAATAACTGTAGGTCCATGAAGTAGGGAAGCGATCTCAAGTCAGTATCAATGGTGAATCAAATTGTGGAGCGAGGTTTTGAAGGTTTTATTGAAGAGAGGTTGGGTGTTGATGCACTGGCAGCGGTAATGATGAATTTTGAGGGTGATAGTATTGAAAACTATGATGAATTAGTTGCCGCACTTGATAGGTTCAAATTTCGTTCCAATCCAAATAAATTGGAGCTAGATATGAAGAATCGTGACTTTCCACCCGCAAAATCGTCTCTTGAAGAAGCTCCAAAATTGGAGCTTAAGGATTTACCATCGCATTTGAGGTATGTATTCTTGGGAAGAGACGGCACTTTAATGGTAATCATTGCGGCCAATTTGAGTGACTACAAGTAAAGGCATTGGTTTCTGTGTTGAAAAGGTTCAAACGGGCTATAGGATGGACTATTGCAGACATTATTGGGATTCCTCCTGGCATTTGTTCTCATAAAATCCAACTCATGCCGAACAGCAAGCGAAGTATTGAGCACCAATGGAGACTAAATCCACATGTGCAAGAGGTAGTGAAAAAGGAAATCATCAAATGGTTGGATGCTGGAGTCATATACCCCATAACAGATAGTAGTTGGGTTTGCCCTGTTTAGTCTGTAAAAAATGATAGGATAGAGAGTATGCATGGACTACTGCAAGAAAGGTGGGATTACTATGGTTCCTAATGAAAAAAATGATCTTGTTCCGATGAGGCCTATGATAGGATAGAGAGTATGCATGGACTACTGCAAGCTTAATTCCTGGACATATAAAGATCACTTCCAGATGTCGTTCATGGATTAGATGATGGATCGTTTAGTTGGTAAGGGTTGGTATTTCTTTCTTGATGGGTATTCAGGATACAATCAGATCTCCATAACTCCGGAAGCCCAAGAGAAGACTACCTTCACTTGTCCTTATTGGACTTTCGCCTTCAAATAGATGCCATTTGAGTTGTGTAATGCTCCAGCGACCTTCCATCATTGCATGATGTTGATATTTTCAGATATGGTGGAGAACACTATTGAGGTATTTATGGATGGTTTCTATGTGGTAGGTGATTCGTTTGATGGTTGTTTGATGAATCTGACCGAGGTACTAAAACGGTGTGGAGAGTGCGATTTTGTGCTCAATTGGGAAAAATGTCACTTCATGGTGAAAGAGGGGATAATTCTAGGTCATCGGATTTCTGAGAATGGTATTGAGGTTGATAGAGCTAAAATTAAGGTAATAGAAAAGCTTCCACCACCTATCTCTGTTAAAGGTGTTAGAAGTTTTTTTGGGCATACAAGTTCTTATTGGAGGTTTATCAAAGATTTCTCTAAAATTGCACACCCATTGTGCAAACTGCTCGAGAAGGAGTGTAAGTTTAATTTTGATGATGCTTGTCTGAGAGAATTTGGATAGTTGAAAGCAAGGTTAGTATCAACACCTATCATTATTTCACCAGATTGAGGGTAACCGTTTAAAGTGATGTATGATGAGAGTGGGGTGGTGCTTGGTGTGGTATTGGGACAGAGGCGAGAGATGATTCTTCATCCGATTTACTATGCCAGCAAAGCTCTGAATGTAGCTCAAAAAACTATATGCTGACTGAACAACAACTCCTTTATGTGGTTTTTCGCATTCAAGAAATTTCGATCCTACTTGCTTGGTACTAAGGTCATAGTGCATATTGACCATTTTGCATTGAGGTATTTGATGTCTAAAAAGGATGCAAAACCAAGATTGATTAATGGGTATTGTTAGTGCAAGAGTTCGATTTTGAGGTGAAAGAAAAGGGATAGAGAATCAGGTTGCCAACCAATTGTCCAGATTAAAGGAGGAAGCTATGCTTAAGTTAGGAGATGGGGATTAAATTAATGATGCCTTCCCAGACAAACATGTATTGGTTGCTTATTTTGATCTTATTCCTTGGTTCGCATATTTTGCTAACTACTTGGCAAGCGATGTGGTTCCATCAGATTTGTCATTTCACCAAAGGAACAAGTTTATGCATGATATGAAGAAGTTCCTTTGGGATGAGCCTTACTTGTTTTGTATTTGTGCTAATGGGATTATTCGTCGTCGTGTGCCTGAAGTTGAGATGATGAGTATACTAGAGCTGTGTCATTCATCGCCTGTTGGCAGGCACCATAATGGTATTCAGACTGCTCATAAAATCTTGTTGTGTAGGTATTACTGGCCTACCATCCACCAAGATGCTCATGATTTCGCCAAATCTTGTGACCGTTGCCAAAAAGAAAGAGGAATTTCAAAGAAGCAAGAGCTACCTATAAATCCAATATTGGTGATTGAGTTATTTGATGTGTAGGGCCTTGATTTCATGGGTCAATTTGTGAGTTCATATTGGATGAAGTATATTCTTGTTGCAGTTGACTATGTACCAAAATGGGTGGAAGCAATTGCGCTTTCAAACAATGAGGGAAAGAGTGTCACTACATTCCTGAAAAAGAGTATCTTCTCGAGATTTGGTACACCTAGGGCGATTATCAGCGATGGAGGTTCTCACTTTTATGATAAGTTGTTCAAGGCGTTGCTATAGAAATATAGAGTTCATCACAATGTAGCTACACCTTACCATCCGTAGTCCAGTGGACAAGTTGGAGGGTCAAACAGAGAGATAAAGCAAATCCTTGGAAAGACTTAGAACACCAACAGAACGGATTGGTCAAGAAGGCTTGCTGATGCTCTATGGGACTATTGCACCACGTTCAAGACTTCCATAGGTATGTCCCCCTACCAACTTGTATATGGGAAATCATGCCATTTGCTGGTAGAACTAGAGCATAAGGCTATGTGGGCGCTAGAGAAGTGGAATTTGGATTGGGGTGCCGCATCGAGTAAAAGAGTGAATGACATGAATGAGCTTGATGAGTTTCGCCTAAAAGCTTATGAAAGTTCAGCCTTGTATAAGGAGAAGATGAAGAAGTATAATGTTCAAAAGATTGAAAAGCGTGAATTTGTTATGGCTGATCTAGTGCTTCTATTCAACTCAAGGTTGCACTTGTTTCTTGGCAAGCTCTAGTCCAAGTGGACCGGGCCATTCAAAGTCAGTCAAGTATTTCTACATGGAGCAATCGAGCTCGAAAACAAGGAGGGAACAAGGTTCAAAGTGAACGGGCAGAGGATCAAGGTCTACATGGGGAATTGGAGAGTGTGTAAGAAGTGATTGACGCCTATTATGTTGATTTGGTCTGAATAATCAAGGGGTTTGCATCGTGCCACAACGTTAAATCAAGTTCTTCTTGGGAGGCAACCCAAGATGTACAATTTAGCCAACTATAGGTTTTTCTCTTCGATATAGGAGTTTTCTTCTTTTATTTTGATTTTTGTAGCACTTTTGATAGGTATTTTATTTTTGTATTAGAGTTGGCTATATATAGAATAGGGTCCGCGTCTAAAATGTGTCCAGAAAATTTAAAAATAAAGTCCTAATGATTGCTACGTGTGCAGGGACGAAAAATGCAAAATCAGCAGAAAAACAGTTGTACAGTGGTCTACGGACCCCATCGATGGTCCGTTGGTCCATCCACGGACCATGAATGGCATCCGTAGATCCCAGGTAAGTGTTCTAAATTTTTCTAAGTGTTAGAGTGATCTATGGTCCATAGGTCGACTCACAGACCATCGACGGGGTCTCGTGGGTCCAATCTAGGGTTTCTGCTGACCCGACCCGATCTCCTTTTAAATAAAAACTTTTCATTTTGAATTATCCCCCACTTCCACATTTCCCTCCTAAACGTTTCTAAACCCTCCAAATACTAATATTTCTACATTCCCCCCATATCACTCCCATATTAATTACCCACATCCCTTACTATCACTCTTCTCTCCCGTATCTTCCTTTTCTCTGCCAAATCACCCCATCTTCTCCCCAAAGTGATCTCACAGTCCAAATTCGGTGTCGAATGGCTAGCAACGGTTTATGGAATTCATTGCACTAACACACTTACCCACTTCGAAGACTTGTAAGGTAAACGACTTCCCCTAACTTTGAATTTCACTATTCATTGTTAAATCATGAAGTCATGAAGTAGATATTGACCTTGGGTGGTTATTCTTCTAATTGATCATTGAATTGTAGGTAGAAACACCCTTGGAACGATATAATGTGAGTGTGTTATAATTTAAAACCACGTAAATCATGTAATGGGTCTAATTGGAAGTTTTGACTTAGGGTTCGTAGGTTTCGATTTGGTGAAATGTAAAATTTGTGTCAATGAAACCCTAAGGATGATTAACTACTATATTATATGTTGAAATGCATGTATAGGCCAAGTTTGTTAGTGTAATTGTTGAAAGAAAAGGCATGAAATTGAACAAAGTTCTGAAACCTGGCACAAAACTGACACAGAAGCCCCGTCCATGGGTCGTAGGTCACCCTACAGGCCGTAGGGTAGGGTCTGTGGGTCAGTTGAACACAAGTTTTTCAGTAGGTGTCGAACCACGGTGTGGACTATGTTCCGTCGTTCCATCGACGGACCGTTGTGCACATCCGTGGTTCCAATTTTGGGTACTTTGACCTATAGAGAGAATCGACGGACCGTAGGTTGACAGTTCAGCTATTGTCCAAAAAAAATTTGAGTTCGTATTTTGGTTCGACTCTTGTTCTAAAATTATTCCAGGAGCATTATTGCACTATTTTGGTACTAACTAAACTTCCACAGGCACCTTGGCCCCGAAGCAAGCTCCGACCTATGCCGCCAAGGGCAAATCAAAATTTGTTGCTCCCTCTATGCGGCTGATTAATGTGAGGCTAAAATTATACATATTTTATCATTATTTGCCTCACATTTAATATTTATATTTGTCCTTTTTGAGCATAAATTTTATGAATTGTGCTAAAATAGTATATTTTTTTTGTATGATTAAATTGGTAGAAAAATAAAGAAGTTTGGAGCTAAAATAAATTAAAGAAGAAATGTTGAAAAAGGAAATCAAACTGACAACTTAATAGATTAAATTTATTAAAATAATATATTTACATATATGGGCAGTAAGCTTCAAAAAACGCAAATTGCAAATTGCCTAACTGCTGTACACGTGTCAGCTGACCAGCGCTCCTTGCCGCTAATAATTTTCAGAAATTGCGGCCACATGGAAAATCCAATTTAATTGGGTTTTGTTTTCCTAATTTGTCTTGAACTTAATTATTTTACGAAAAAGGATCAAAATTATCCCTGAACTATGTGAAATAGACCACTTATACCCTCCGTTACATTTTGAGCTCAAAATACTCTCACTCTTATCTCTAGAGACCACAAATACCACTCAAAAGTTCCAAATTTTTAATGACATGGCAAGCCATGTGTGACTGATCCTTCCACCTAAGCTATCAACTAGGATTACCACTAACTTTTTTTTTAAATCTAAATCTCCTAAAATTGTATTAATCCAACAAAAATAGCAAGAACAAAGTTAATATTATCGAGCCGTAAATTTTCCCTCATACATACAGAAGATACAGGTATGTTATACAAAAAATCATCCTATCAAGTTAGATATATTATATATTTTTTATTTATCAAGTGGAAATATACTTGGTTAATAGTTAAACTACAATGAAAAAATAACTTTTAACGGCAATAAATATAAATATTAATAAAGAGTGGTAAATATTAACGTAATTTAAAATAAAAGTTTTTTAATTAAAAATATAAATATTTTTTATGTAATTAAAAATAAAATATTTATTTCTAATTTTAGAAAGATTTCTAATTGTTGGAAATCCTAGTTGGCAGTTTATTAGGAGGAGAGATCAGTCCACATGGCTTGCCATGTCATTAACAATTTGGGTTGTTAACTTTTGAGGGGTATTTGTGGTCTCTAGGGATAACAGCGAGGGTATTTTTTATCTCAAAATGTAACAGGGGATATAAGTGGTCTATTTCGCATAGTTCAGGGGCAATTTTGACCCTTTTCCGATTATTTTATTTAAGATTTTATATCTATAAATAGGGCATGAAAAATTATTCTTTGGAAATCCTTTATTATTTATTTGTATTCGTAATTAATAAAAGATAGTTTAGCTATTGTTCTTATGTTTTTATGATTAACACAATTAAAATTTGTTAAAATAAATATGCTTGTGTTAATCATAAAAATTTAAGAACAATAGCTAAATTATCTTTTATTAATCACGAATACAAATAAATAATAAATGAGAAGAAAAAATAAACCACAATTCTCCGAACTCCGCAGCGGCTCGTTCAAAGTTCCTAAGCTAGAAGAAAATTTATATTGTGTATTGTTTCTTGGTTCTTGGCTCCCCTAAAGAATAATTTTCATGCCCTATTTATAGATATAAAAACCCTAAATAAAATACTCTCTCTGTCCCTAATTACTTATCCACTTTTGAATCAACACACCTATTAAGAAAACAATTAATGACATAGTGAGTTTACCATTTTAGCCCTATTAATTATGAAGTGGATGAAAAGTTCTACATTTTAAAAAGTAATTAGTCATTTAATTTAGAGTATAAACAAGTAAAAAAATTTGTCCTTTCTTGATTTGTCAAAATGAACAGTAATTAGGGGCAGCTATAAAAAAAAAAATGGACAAGTAATTAGGGACATATGTAGGCAAATAAGGAAAACAAAACTCAATTATATTGGGGTTTCCGTGTGGCCGCAATTTCTGAAAATTATTGGCGGCAAGGGGCGCTAGTCAGTTGACACGTGTACAGCAGTTAGGCAATTGCATATTTGCAATTTGCCGTTATTTTTAAGCTTACTGCCCATATATGTAAATATATTATTTTAATAAATTTAATCAATTAAGCTGTTTGCTTAAATTTCTTCTTCAACTTTTCATCTTTAATTTGGTTTAGCTTCAAACTTCTTCATTTTTTCACCAATTTAATTCTACAAATAAAATATATTATTTAACACAATTTATAAAATTCATGCTCAAAAAGGGCAAATATAAATATTAAATGTGAGGCAAATAATGATAAAATATGTATAATTTTAGCCTAACATCAACAACCCACACTTAAACTTTTGTTCGTCTTCGAGCAACCATTAAAGCTCATCTCAACAAATCAAAATAGGAATGTCTTCACTTTGGTTAATACAAACAATTAGGCCATATACCAATTTCAAAACATAAAGTACACTTTTCAATCATTATGCAAGATATCCAAATAAACAACAAACTTCTAACTTTCTAACCTCAAGGAAGGACTCTACTCATCAAATTAGGTTTGTTCCCCTATTCCAGCAAAGAAAGATAATAAAATCATATATCTATCATCAAAACAAGTGCCATCACAGGAAGAAATAGTCCACATACTCAATTTAAAAAATCGAATATAAATTAATGACTAAGAATAAAAAAATAACTCTCTCACTCACAAACAAATTCACATGTATGCACAAAGAACCATAGGCTTGCCCATTATGTACATCTCCACTAATTAAGCATACTTGAATAGAATCAAATAGGACTTTAACGGGTTGTAATGTAGACTAAGGGACGGGTAGGAAAACTATATAATAATGACTTACACTTTCCTAAGCACTTTGCAATTTTAAACTTTTTCACCCATTATTTTCTTCTCTTTATTTTCAATCCTCATTAACAATTATTTCACAAGTAATGCTCATGATCTCAAGAATGCTTCAATCATTTTTTTTTCTTTTCTCTAGTTTTCCTTCATAATAGCCACCCTCAACTTACGTATTTTACATGTGTTAAGATGCACCATATCCTTGGAAGGACCAGGGCAATCATCAAGGTAACTTGTGATGTAGCCACCCTCAACTTAGGCTTTCAACCCGAGTTAAAGTGCACAATGTCCAAGGAAGGACCAGGACCAACACAGAGTTTTACAACTTTTCTAGGGAAATGTGAGATGTGTGGATCTCAATCATGGGCCATCTTATCTTTTACCTCTTCGTGTTCCAATAGCTACAAACCAAGCATTTCCACCCTTTTCTACTTCTACCATTGTTCTTATTTTTCTTCTTACATAGTGCATTAAGGATTTATTTTTGGCTCAAATAGAATTATGGTATCAATAAAAAGGGATTCGGCTCGATCATGTGGTTTACAAGAAAAATATAGGCTAAAAGGCTCAAAAGGGTTAACTAGTGATATAATATCTATAAAGGCTAAAATTTATAAGACAAATCAAAGAAAACCGATTATCATCCCCTAAACAAAGCAACACTTTTTATTTCGCTTCAATAACATGCATGACAAGTTCTAGATTAAGATGCAAAACATGGAATAAGCAAATTCTCACCACACATAGTACAAGTATCAATCAAGATGGATCAAGTCCACTTCTAAGAGAGACAGGATCATAACAAACTACAAAATAAAATAAGCTACATACAAAGTCACAATCATGAGCTTAGGTGTCAATGAGTCAGCAATTTCCTTATCAATCAAGCATTCACAAGAAAGTACTACTCAAAAATTAGGCCTAAATAACAAGTATCACACCACTCAAAAGGGATCTTTCTTACCTCTCAAAAAAAATTAATTCTAAAAAAAATAAAAGACACTGGGTTCAAAGGGACTATCCTTAGGAAAAGAACCAAAAAAAGCCAAGTAAGTCATCCTAAAAAAAAGACTCAATAAAACAGTAAGAACTAGAAATTCATTCCTCCACCCCACACTTAAAAAGATGCTATGTCCCTAACGCATCAAATAAAATTTAAAACAAGGGTTAGAAAAACTCCCTGAGGCCTCTAGGCCTAGCGAGTAGCATGTTCTCTTTATTTTCATCAAGGGTCGAATGTACCCCACACTTAAGCTCAAACATGCTCCTTTTTTTTGTACTCATACTTCCCCTAATCTGCAAAAAAAGACAAAAAAAAAAGTGACACTAATAATATAAAAATAAAATAAAATAAGAAATTACACTACTAATTGGGTTGCCTCCCAATAAGCGCTTAATTTAACATCGCAGCACGACGTAGACACCTTAGTTACTTAGCCTTCACTAAGATCCCATTCCTCTATTGGACGACCACCTTGAACCCGAGCGGGAACATTAACAACTCTAGGAGGTTGAAATACGGTTCCATCTCCTTGACCCTCTCCAATTGGATTATTGTGTGCTCCTTGATTAGCCATTTTCCTCAAAGTTTTTCACAATTCAGGATCGTAGGGGTTCAAGGGTTCGCCTCAACTCCGTGTACTTGGCATACACTAGAGTTAAAGCCTGTAGAAAACAAAACTAATAAAACGTAAAATCGAGAAATACTTGACTAAAGTTCAACAATGTAGTTAGTTTAATCTAAAAGTCGTATTCCCCGGCAGTGGCGCCATTCTTGGTAACATCCAAATATACTTCTTGAAAAGAAATATAAACGGTCATATGCAATATATTTACCCAACTATAAGTCGGGGCTGGCCTCTCCAAGACTCGCAACTCGAACGCATCCAGGCACTTATGAATGGCTTGATTCTTCTAGTCCACTACTACAGCACATTAGGTCGTGGATGCAGTGCTCGATTAGTAGTCCGAGGCTAGGATGGAGGGTGCAGCACAACCAGGCAGGGAAGTCACCCGTCAAGATGACATGGCTCAGTGTTACTCCTTTCCAGGCAAGAGCGAGGCATAGCCTTTTGATGCGGTGATCACATGTACTATTCTTGTCTGTGACTGGATGGCTAATGTGTTATTTGATCTGGGTTCTTGTTATTCTTATGTGTTAGTGCAATTTGCCTTAGAATTTGATATGATTTACTTGATGCCCCTAACCATGTTTCTACCCTAGTTGGAGAGTTTGTCATAGTCACCCATGACTATCGTGCTTCTCCTATCTTGTTTATAGGGTTTCAGACTTGGGATGATTTGGTTATTTTGGATATGTATGACTTCGATATCATCTTAGGAATGACTTAGTTGCCCCCCTATTATGCTATGCTTAATTGTAATACTAAGTCTGTGACTCTAGAGATCCCCGATAGGGAAAAGTTAGAGTAGGAAGGGGTGAACAAGCCTAAGCCAGCTAAGGTCATATCCTCTATTCGGGCTAGGAAACTGGTGGGGCAGGGTTGTTTGGCTTATTTGGTTCATATTCGGGATGTTGAGGTTGAGTCTCCCTCTATTTCCCCGTGGTGTTAGAATTTAGAGAAGTGTTCCCTACTGATTTACCTAGTATGCTTCCAGATAGAGATATAGATTTCTTCATTGACTTGAAACCTGGTACCTGCTCCATTTCTATTCCTCCTTATCGTATGGCTCCAACAGAATTATGAGAGCTTAAAGCTCAAATCCAAGAGCTTCTTGATAAAGGATTCATTCACCCTAGTGCTTCCCTAATCTTGTTTGTTAGAAAAAGGATGGTAGTATGAGAATGTGCATAGACTATCATCAATTGAATAAACTCACCATTAGAAACAAGTATACACTGCCTCAGATAGATGATCTTTTCGACCAATTGTAGGACGCATCAGTTTTCTCTAAGATTGATTTAAGGTCGGGGTTACCATTAGTTAAAGATTAGGCCTAATGCTGTACCCAAAATGACATTTAGAACCCGTTATGGGTACTATGAATTTCTAATTATGTCGTTTGGGTTGACAAACGCGACTACAACTTTCATAAGTTTGATGAATAGGGTGTTCAAACCCTTCCTTGATTCATCTGTGATAGTGTTTATTGATGACATTTTGGTTTATTCGAGAAGTAAGGAGGACCATATCGACCATCTTCGTATTGTTCTGGGTGTTCTTGGGAAACAAAAGTTGTATGCTAAATTCTCTAAGTGTGAATTTGGGTTGACTTCGGTTGCCTTTTTGGGGCGTGTAGTCTCAAAGGAAGGGGTAATAGTAGATCCCCAAAATATTGAAGCGGTTAAAAATTGGGTCTGACCTAGCTCTATGACTGAAGATAGAAGTTTTATGGGGCTCACTAGCTACTATCGTCGATTTGTGAAAAACTTTTCTTCTATCGCCACAGTTGACAAGATTGACCCAAAAGGAGGTACCTTTTGAATGGACTAAAGAATGTAAGGAGAGCTTTCAAAAGCTCAAGACTCTTTTGACCACCACACCTATTCTTGAACTACCGGTGGAAGGTACAGATTTTATTGTTTATTGTGATGCTTCACATTTGGGTTAGGGTGTTGTATTAATGCAGGGTAAGAATGTCATTGCTTATGCATCGCCACAGTTGAAAGTTCATGAACTAAACTACCCAATACACGATTTAGAGTTGGCAGTGGTAGTGTTTGCTCTTAATATATGGCGGCATTATCTTTATGGTGTTAAGTGTGAAATATTTACTGACCACCATAGATTACAACACGTATTCACTCAAAAGGAATTAAATCTGAGACAATGAAGGTGGATGGAGTTACTCAAGGATTATGATGTGACCATCTAGTATTATCCAGATAAGCCTAATGTGGTGATAGACGCGTTAAGTTGGAAGGCGATGAGTATGGGTAGCCTAGTTTGCATCGGTGTGACCAAGCGACCTTTGGCCAAAAAAATTCATCCATTGGAGTCTAAGTTCATGCGGTTGGGAATCTTAGAAAAAGGTGGGGTGTTAGCTAGCATTGAGGTTAGAGCCACCTTTATTGAGGAGATTAAGGCCAAACAGTTTGAGGATGAGAATTTGAATGAGCTTAGGAAGAAGACCGTGATTGGTAAGGCACAATATATGGTTCTTGATGTGGGGGGCGTGCTCAGTTTTAAAGGAAGGATTTGTGTTCCTAGAGTGCGCGACTTTATTCAGAACTTTTTGACAAAATCTCATGGGTCGCGGTATTCCATTCATCCGGGTGTGACCAAGATGTACCGAGATTTGAAACAACTTTATTGGTGGCCTAACATAAAGAAAGATATAGCAGAGTTTGTGGCTAAGTATCAAAATTGCCAACAAGTAAAATATGAGCATCAAAGGCCTGCAATGTTGCTTCAGAGAATGCCAATTCCGGAATGGAAGTGGGAAATAATAGCTATTGATTTCGTGGTTCGTCTTCCGAAGACATTGGAAAAGTATGATTCTATTTGGGTAGTTGTTGACAGATTGACTAAGTCGGCCCACTTCATTCTAGTCAGAGTAGACTATAATGCACAACAATTGGCTAAAGTTTATGTGAAAGAGATAGTAAGGCTGCACAGAGTTCCCTTTTCTATCATTTCAGACCATCGTACACAGTTCACATCCAAGTTTTGGGGAAAATTACATGAGGAGTTGGGTACGCAACTCACTTTTAGCACATCCTTTCATCCGCAGACGGGCGGACAGTCAGAGAGGACTATTCAAGTGTTAGAGGACATGTTCAGTGCATGTGTTATTGACTTTGGAGGACATTGGGATAAGTTCTTACCATTGTGTGAGTTCTTCTATAATAATAGTTACCACTCAAGCATTGATATGGCACCATTTGAGGCATTATATGGGAGAGGATGTAGATCACCCATATGATGGTTTGAGACTGGAGATGTGAAACTTTTGGGAGTTGACTTTGTGAAGGATGCTCAGGATAAGGTCAGAAGCATCCAAGCTAAGTTCCTAGCAGCCCAAAGTCAATAGAAAAAGTATATGGATCATAACGTAAGGGACATGGCATTTCAGACTGCTGAGAACGTTCTTCTTAAGGTATGACCCATGAAAAGAGTGATGAGATTCAACAAGAAGGGCAAGCTTAGTCCCTGATACATTGAACCATTTGAAATTCTTGATTGTGTAGGGCCAGTGGGTTATAGGTTGGCTTTACCTCCTAACTTATCAGGAGTTCATCCGGTATTTCATGTGTCCATGTTGAAAAGATATCATGGTGACGGGGATTACATCATAAAATGGGACTCAGTTGTGTTAGACAAAGACCTTCAGTATGAGGAAGAACCGATTGCAATTCTTGATCGTGATGTCCAAAAGCTGAGGACCAAGGAGATTAAGTCCGTGAAAGTTCAATGGAAGCATCGTCTGGTTAAGGAAGTCACTTGCAAAACCGAGAAGGACATGCGAGACAAGTATCCCTAGTTGTTCGACAATTCATGTACTACTCCACTCTTGCTTTAGCCTGTTTTCCCTAGGTTGTCACTCGGGGATGAGTGATGGGTAAATTAGTATATATTGTAACGACCGGTTTCCGTCTATATAGAAAAGCCAACGTGGAAATTTTTTGGTCCGGAAAGCATTTTGGTAGTAACTTGAAATTTCTCAACCTAGTCCAGATTTGGACGAAATCAGAGGCAGAGAGGCCTAGGGAAATATGGTAACGAATGAAAGATCTCATTATGATTTTGATCACATGAGTAGATAGCTAAGACGTAAAGAAACTCGTACGACTTCACGGAATTGAATTCGGCTGAGTAGAACTCCCGAAAATGATCTTAACGTGAACAAGTATTTTCTTAGTGTCATGGGATGAAGGCGTGTTGTGAAATAAGGGTTTGGAACACTTAATTCGACTCTTTGTTTCCATGCAAACCACTAGGGCTGGATTTATCCCGCCAGGGCAGGGCCGCTGTAGCGGGATTGGGGCCGCCATAGTGGGACAATCGCAACATAAGTCGGTATGAAAAACCAAAAACGTTATTATTCTACAACTTTTGATCTTGAGAGCTAAGGAACGACCTAGGGATATTTCTTGAAGGGTTTCCACCTCTTCTAGCACCAAAGGTAAGGTTTTTACTCCCCGAATCCATTTTTCTATCCATAAAACTTAGTTTCTTGGGTAATTATCGATGGGGAAAGGTTTTGATCTGGAATTTATGGTGGAAGAAACTCTAAACTGGGTATGAGGATCAAGGGTTTGTCCTAGGTTTGATATTGTTAATTATAATCCGGGTAATTAGGTCTTGTTTATTGATCCTGGTATTATAGTGATTGTTGTAGACCAAGAACAAGCAAAAAGAATCCAGAAAGGGAAGCATCAAGTTTCTTAGGGGATTCAAGCTTTGTTCGTGGTAGGTGATGGTTGTTATTTCATGTTTGTGTGATATATGTTAGTAATTGTTTCATTGTATTGCATATATGTATGTGAATGTTGCATTATTGATCACAACTAATATAAATGAGTATGAACGAATGACTAAATTCCATGAATCGCCTCTTGATTGTATGATTGTGAGAATGTACATTGTGATTGTTATTGTGGTATGTTGAATGGAGCGGGTGTCACGTTTCGATACACTAACTGGGATTAGATGTCACGTACCGACATACAAATTGGAACGGGTGTCACGATCCAGCACACTAACTTGGATCGGGTGTCACGATTCGGCACACTAACAATTTAGATAATGGGTTCCGTGCGAGGACCACTGACTTGTTATACATATGCGTATTATTGAGAATGTGGAATTGTACATTGATCCTGAAATGATATTGACATTTTATATGTTCGGTGTATGCATGTTTATGATGTTGTAATGACTTATATATGTTTCACTTATTAGGATAGCCGCGTGATCCTACGAGTACCTTGTGGTTGTGTACTAATATTGCACTTTCTCTTTCTTTGTTGAGTACATGGCATCTTCAGGCGGCTATTGACTTACCTCGTTCAGAAGATCAGTGATCGAATCAAATTTAAGGGTGGGCTAGTTCTTCTAGGCTTCCATAGTTCTCTTTTTGCTCAGTCCATTTTATTCGGACTTAGATTAACAGTTTCGATATTCTCTTGTTTAGTTTGGGTTGTACCCATTTTCTTAGACTTGTTGAACTTTAGAGTTTTGGTACATTGACTTTCAGGTTCTAGGGATTAATTCCGCAATCGTTGTTAGACTTTGGAGTGTATGGGAACTCTACTTTTAATCTGCTTTTAAACCCTCTTCCGTATCTTTAAATGCGTAGTTTCTTGGTTAGTTGGGTTGTAGTAACAGTTCTCCCACCGGAGGTCTGGGTCGTGAAAATATTACCGCAATATATGCTAAAGGCATCTTTGTAGAAAGAAAAGCCCTTTAGAACAAATTAAAAATAGTGCATCACCTCATTCAACAGTGTGATGAATCAGTGGTGATTATAATGTCATCCTTGATCTAGATAAAAAGCTAGGGTGAAGGTCACATAAAATAAAAAAGAGATTATAATTTTTATAGCAGTATGGATGATTGTGAAGTATTGGTTTTCAGATTTATGGCCAAAAATTTAATTGATGCAATAATAGTATACCAAGAAACATGAGAAGATTTGGTGTTATGCCCACCAATATAACTTAATTAGTCCATAGCCACCCCATTTCTTTTTGATTTATTTTGTAGGATTACTTTAAGAAAAAGTCAAAAAGTGGGATTGGCTTGTAGGGCCAGGGACCTCTTTAACACTTTAAAAACTTAGGGAGGGGGGGTGGGATAATACAAGTTTTAAAAAATCATTTTCTTCCCAACACTTCAAATATTAAATAAATTTAATCCCTCCAAAAATAAAGTACAATCCCAATATAATTTTTCTAAAAATATATTGGGTTATCAGAAAACCCCTTTTCCGATGAAACCTCCTAACTTTGTTCTCCAATATGACTTTTGATATTCCATACACCAGCTTTATCGATATTGGAAACCTCCATAAAATACCTTTCTCCAAGAATCAACCTTTCCAATCTTCTATTCTTGAAACCATAAACAAACATAAGATTCCATAATAGTTCCTGAAGATTTCAAACGAAGTGAATCGGGTCTATTTTGTTCAATCTTCTTCCCCAAGTTCAGTTGGATCTTGTTAAATCTTCTTCCTCTTAGGTAAGTTTAATCGTATTTCTAGTAACTTTTAGTCCTATTTGATTTATTTTTTAATTGCGGTAGTGTAGTGAAGTTTAGATTTTTGCCTAAACTTTTGAAAATCTGATCCTTTTTAGTGTATGTTTTTGATTCGGCATCGTTAATGACGTTTTGGTTTGGATAATGCATAGAATTTTTTTGAAAGTTTTATGTTAGCGATTTGAAAACTTTTACTGTATTTTGATTGATTTTAAAGTTTTATGTTTGCGATTTTACTGTCGATTTCTATTTGAATTGCTACTTCTTTTGCATGTGTTTTTAATGTATGCTTTGATTGTGCTAATAGACTAGTGGTCGATATTTTGATATGACAAATTTGGTTTTGCTTATGTATAGTACTATATGGCTAAAACTAGAGGTGACATCATTAAAGGATCTGGTCCTAATGCTTCTAAAATAAGAAAAGAAAGGCTAAAGAAGTTTCCAAAGCTTCAAAAAAGAAAAATATTATTTCGGAAGAACATGAGTCAAACTCTGATTGTGATACAATGGCCGAGATTGACAACTACCAGGACAGTAGTGCCCAGTCTAGTGATGATGTGTAATGATAAAAGTGACAGTGAAGATGAGAGTAGTAGAGATACATAAACTGATGATGAGGATGAAGATCCCTTGTCTTTGGCAATTTTGTGCAAAAGACATTTCTGGTAAGTCGTATGATTTAAAGAAATGGATAGATGAAATAGGATTGGTTCCAGAAAAAAATTCTGTTAGAGCAAGGATGGCTGTTTATCTTGATTTAATAAATATTCTAGTTCAAGAAAAAAATTATGATGATTTTAAAGGTACTTGTTTTGGACACTTGAGGCAGAACATTTCAAGTTTAATGGACAGATAGTCCATTATATGTTGTTGCGACGTGTGAAAAGTGACAAAAAATAACATGAAATTTGGTTCTGTGTGAATGATAAGCCTGCTTGTTTTGGCTTAAGAGAATATGCATTGATTACGGGGCTGAATTGCTCAGCATACCCCCATGATGCAAAATTGAAAAAAGTTCTTGAAAAGGGAGAAATTTTTTTCTACAAGGTGACTAAAAATAAGAACATCACTGCTACAAAGTTGATGCATTTGATCAAGTGTTCGAGGTTGAATAAGGAGAAGAAGTTGAAGTGCTCGTTGGTTTTGTTCGTCCACACGATGTTGCTTGCCCATGATCGATCTAAAATTTTGGATTCAGGCCATATTAAGATGGTGGATAATTTAGATTTCTTCAATAGTTATTTGTGGGGGAATGAGAGTTTTAATTTAACATTGACATATCTGAAGAATAAAATCAATTTGAAGAAGCAGAGTGAAGTGCTTAAAGAAAAAGGAAATGAATCGTATGCTCTGTATGGCTTTCCCTAGGCATTTCTGGTACTTCTTATAAATTTTGTAGTTGATTTATGATAAATTCTTTTATATTTGTGTAGTATTTTATAGCTTCTTTTTATTTATTTGTTCTTCTATTAATTTCAGGTTTAAATATATGAGGCCTTTTCTCATCTTAGAAAGTATGCCAAGAAGTTCTTGGATTCTTGATTTTAATGTTTCAAGCACACTTCTTCCAATTCAAAGTGTCAACGATCGTAAATCAATATAAAACTTAATAAAAGAGTTGGGGTCGAATCCCACAGGGAGCGGTAGGTGTTTAAATTCAATTAAAAGGTATGAATGTGGTCTAATCAGCCATAGAAATAGAAATTAACGAAAAACACATGAATCAAATTAAAGGGGTGACACGAATGTTAGCTGGGGGGTTTTTTGGTTTGTAATTATCAACTACACAGCAGTCACAAACAATTCGAAATAACAATAAGGAGAGAGATTCTCGGGATGTGATCGATTATAGGTAAATTTCGATATATGGGTAATTTAAACTACTAGTAAACAACTGAAAATCAGTGAGTAGGCTAGACTATAAGGGAGATAGATTTCTCTCGAACAACTACCCCGAATCAGTTGATTTTTTTCTAACATCAACAAGCATGACAATGAAGAACAACTCACACCTTAATTCATCCACTCTTTCAAGCTAGATGGGTAGGATTGGGTTTACGATTCACTCTCTCGAGCTAAACCCAATACCCACAAATCATTAATCAATTATCTTAGTTCTAAAACCTCTCTCTCGAGCAAGCTAAGAACACAAAATTAGAACTGCATTTGCAACTACAATTCATAAATTAAACCTCAATTAATGATTAAACTCACTTCAATTTAGCATTTAAACTAGTAATTAGCAATACCCATAAACTAATTCAACCCATAATCACATGATCACACCCCAAGAATCGGGGTTTTAGCCAAACATCATAAAAAGGTAAAAACAATTACCGAATCAATTATCCATCAACTTGGTAAGAGTGATTTAGTCTTTACAATGCTTTAATTTGAAGAATATTCGAAACCCCCTTCCAAAATCTCCAAATTGAATCTCTAAGGTTCTTTAAGTCTATGAAAAACTACAGAGAAAAATGTTCCGGACTAATTCAGTCTAATTTAGCTTCTAAAAACTTCAGTACTCCTAAATAAAATGTTGAAAATCTAATTTATAGTTGTCGAAAATAAGTCATGAAGGGCCACTCAGCGAAGTAAGTCGGGCTCACCAAACCAGTCGGCGAGTTGCCCAATCTCTTACATCGCCTTTTCTCCTTGGCACTCAGCATTATCAAGTTCTGTAACATTGGACGATCTCTCTTTGCATTGCGGAACTGCTTGGCGATTCGCCGACTGCTCCTTTTTAATGCTGACTTGGTTTCTTCCTTCATGTCTTGGCAAACTGGAACTTTAGGCGGTCAAGCTACCCATTCGCCGATTTGCCAAGTGCTCTTGGCGATCGCTAGGCCTGCCTTTCTTCATTTCTTCAGCTTGTTTTGTTCCTTTTTGCTTGGTAGTGTCCTTGCTTTATTCCTCAATCCAATTACCTGAAAATCCACAAAGTAACATCAGTTTATGGCACAAAATAAGCATTTGAGGACACTAAATCTATATAAACAACGCCCTAAATGAGTCCAAATCCAAGACTTATCAACACCCCCAACTTAAACTTTTTGCTTGTCCTCAAGTAAAACTCAAGCTCAGCAGTTCAAAAGGGATGTCTCAGATAGGGCTGCATAAGACTCAACATAAATGCACACAAGAAGGCTCAACTTACTCATGCAATGACCAATTGTGCACTCAAAGATTCAAATTGTGACTCACTATTATCAAAGATGCTCAAGTTCACAATACTTTCTTCAAATGCAAATTCAAGCTGAAGAAAGGTACTCAAATGCCCTCATAACAACGATGATTCCATATTCACACTAAGTTCTTCAATAATTAATAGTTCCGAAATCAAATACGACTCTCACGCTCACAAAGATGAACACATGCATGAATTCACCCATAGTTTTAGTAACACCCCGTATCCGAAACAGACCAAAAATGCAGATTTTTAGAAGTTGCAGGTGCAACTTACAATCACCATCGACGGAGCGTAGGTCAGACCACGGCCCATGCTGGTGGTCCGTGGTTCACCACTGCAACCCCTCCCCAAACCAGCTCAGAAAATTGGCTAAGTCCCGACTCACGGACAGACCCACGGTCCGTAGATCAGACCACAGTCCATAGGTCTGACCGTAGGTGAGGTTAGCAGCTAGTTAGATGGAAAATATTGATGGGTCAACTTCAGATGGTCATAACTCTTAGCACAAAATTAATTACGTGTCCCATGACTTATGATATGATAGATATTTTAATTATCTTTCCAACGCCACCGAGTTTGTTAATTCCGACCTCCGAGTAAAAAGTTATGCTCGTTTTAGTGAAGCCCTGTCGGGCAGACTCGACCGACGGACTCAATCGATGGACCGTCGATTGATCGATGGACCGTCGATTGATCGATGGACCGTCGATTGATTGACAGACCGTAGGTCCAATCCGTCGATCACTCCGACAGTAGTTAATTCAGGGGTCTTTTGGTCTTTTCCTATTTCGTTTAACCCCTAAGATACGTTGTTTAAACCCTAAATCATGAGATTTTAATCAGTTTAAACCTAGAAATATAACTAGAACTTACCTAAGTCAAATTATTAATCAAACTTAGAGAAATTAGAACGCTAAAAGAAGAAGAGAAGTCAAGAACCCTAGTTCAAGAACGCTGCAAGGTTCCATCAGTTCCAGCCCCGAAATCGAAAGATTTCTCCGTGGAATTTGTCACCAGGTATGTGGGATTTCACTAGTAGGTTCCTTTCGCCCATTAGGTCCCTAGAATTCAGTCAGATTCTTGACTCCATGATTATGAACAGACCTAGGGTTTCTAGAATTTGAATAGATCATCACGAATTAGTTATTTAAATGTTCCAAATCAGATTATCATGTTATTGCTCAGTTTATCGCATGAATTTCAGAACCCAAGCTATGTATTTCTTTAGTTCTTGAATTACACATGCTAGGTCAGATAGTTCAGTATTCGGTTATACATGCCTCAGTTTATGAATGCATCATTATCAGATTAATTGATGCATTCTCAGTTTGCATGTTCAGTTGGAGCTATCCAGTATTTACAAAAATTCAGTCATAACCAGTTAACTACTTAATTCATTGGGAGTAGCATAATACCGAGTTGGACTAGGGTTCAGCGTACCCATATAGTCCCAAAACTACGAGCCACGTAGGTGTAAGTCCC
>JAJOOR010006067.1:0-30078 GCA_036250505.1 Solanum acaule | reverse complement strand
CTCTCTATGTATTTTGCTTCTCTTCCTACAAGGAATAAGGTAATATAAGTGTTCAATAGCATCAACACAAACCTCATTCTTTCTTTTTTCCTTCACTTTTCCAATCAACTCTGCTTCTTTTTTCTCTTCATTTCGTTTTATATAATATTGAATCAACTCTTCGCGTTTTTCCCTCTTCATCTCTTCTTCTTTTTCTTCATCTTCTAAAGAAATTACACATTCATGTGTAACACAAGAAGATGAAGAGTCATTCATATTTTTCGTCCACGATTCACATTGATCATCAAACTCACAACAAGTATTATTTTCTTGCACCATAACTCTAATTCACAAGAAAACAACACAACTATAGAGAATTGTATAATTTTTTTTATATTAATATTCAAGTTATTTTATAGTTATACTAAAGTTTTCCTAGTTCTAACAGAAGGAGAAAATTAATGTAACTTGTCTGTCAAGTCTTTGTGTTATTGAAGGTTTAGGAAAGGTATTTTACATTAAATTTTATTAACTCAAGTAAGAAAACAAATTCACGTTTGATTAATTAAGTTTTTCTGTTTTTTTTTTATTTAGGATTGTAATTTATGGTAATTTTCGTATAGTTTTTAAATATTTAAATTTTAAATTTTAAAATATCAAATTAATCTGATTCAATTTAGCATGTATATTAGTTGAAGTACGGTCAACAGCTCTCGTTTTATAAAATATTTTGAATTTGTAATTATCTATTTTTGGTATACTTTATACAAAATCTTTTTTTTTTTTAAATCTTCTTCTTTTTCTCTTACTTGGTGTGCATATTCACAACTTATTTAAAAGTATTTGATTTCAAATAGGTCTTCTTCTTTTTTTAGCACTATTCTTTTCTTAGTGAGTAAAATCTGATTTCTCTTATTTGTTCTAATTTGAATAAAGTTATCTGGTAATAGATATTTAGTGAGTAAAATATGTGATTTCTTCTTATCTATTCTAATTTGAATTAAGTTATCTGGTGATAAATATTCAGTAACGTTAATTGAAGTGTTATAAAAAATAAGTAATAATTATCCAAATGGAGTGTATCATATATAATTTAAAATATAATAACATTTTTATTCCTCACTTATTGGTACATTCTCCCGATTTTCTAATCTCAATTAATTATTTCGGTTCTTATATTAAAAGAAATATGTTGTATTTGATTAATTTTAAATTATATTACCCTCAAATATAAATTAATTAAACAAGTTTAACAAAACACGTGTGATAGTTAAATGATGAAACAACTACTCCCTCTGTCTCAATTTATATTACTTACTTTCTTTTTAGTCAGTCCCAAAAAGAAGTAACAATTTAACTTTAAAATATTCATTTTATCCTTAATGAAATGATTTATTACAACACAATTTTCTATCATTCATTTTTAGACCAAAAGTTTTAAAAATCTTTCTTACTTAAACTCAGTGTCGAGTTAAACAACCTCACATAAAATAAGATAGATGAAGTAATAATTTTGATAAACATTAAATATAGTGGTCAAATATTCTAAGAACTAAAATCAAAATTGAAACTAGAAGTTTGTTACGATAATTAATACTAGTAGTGGTTACTATTACATAAAACCAACTAAGTATCCACCAAAAATGGAGCTCCAATCAAATTCTCTGAATTTTTTTAATCACTAAAAATCATATCTTTCTTCTCTAAGGTAAATTCAAGAACAGATCAAATTCAACTAAGTGTCATAATTATCAAGATTTTCAATTCTATGATTAATTTTGTCATCAAGAATCAATACAATGGGTTGAAGATAGAATTACAAACAAAAGGCCACAACAACATTTTTATGTGTTAGATTTGAACAATTCTTTGTGTAATACATATTTGGATTAATAATAGAATAAGAATGATCATGTATTGTTGAAAATATATATATAATTTTTTTTGAAATTGAAGAAAATGTGGCCACCACCACCAAATATGAGTGGAGAAAGAATGCCACTACCAAATAAACTAATAGCAGTGTCAATAGATAAAGATAGAGGAAGCCAAATTGCTTTAAAATGGACTGTTGATCATCTATTAGCCAGAGGACAAACTGTTCTTTTGATTCATGTCAAATTAAAGCAATCTGCTAATGCATCTGGTCAATCCACATCTTCAAGTAATTCTTCTAATCTTTCTCTTTTAAATATTTGTTTGTTTGTGCATGTTATGTTTTTTTTTAATAACAGTGTATGTACGACCAGCTTGCTTGGACCTCGACTATCCCATGGAATACCTGCTACCTCCTACCAACACAGGTATCGGGTGACTCTGGGATTTGTTTGTGCATGTTGAATGTTGTAGAATGACCACTTTTTACAAATCAATATAAGTAGGAATGTTTATGTTTAGGAGGAGTGTTTTATTGAATACATGTTACCTCTCATCAGCACGGGTACCAGGTAGTTCTGGGATTTGTTTGTGCATGTTGAATGTTGTAGAATGACCACTTTTACAAATCAAAATAAGTAGAAATGTTTATGTTTAGGAGGAGTGTTTTATTGAATACATGTTACCTTTCATCAGCACGGGGTATTGTTTGTGCATGTTGATGTTGTAGAATGGCCACTTTTACAAATCAAAATGAAGATATTAAGGACTATTTCATTGAATACATGTTACCTCTCATCAGCACAGATACCAAATAGTTATGATATTTGTTTGTGCATGTTGATGTTGTAAATGGCCACTTGTACAACTCAAAATGAAGATATTAAGGACTATTTCATTGAATACATGTTGTCTCCCGTCAGTACGGGTACTAGATATAGTTATGGGATTTGTTTGTGCATGTTGATGTCGTAGAATGACCACTTTTACAAATTAAAGCAAGTAGAATGTGTATGCTATTAGGCGGAGTAGTTCATTGAATACATGTTACCTATCATCAGCACGGGTACCAATAGTTATGGTATTTGTTTGTGCATGTTGATATTGTAGAATGGCCACTAGTACAAATCAATTTTGAGTAAATTGTGTCCATTTGGGATCCCATGATAGGAATCAACTTCAAGTTGTGCTTGAAATGTTGTTGATGGTGGATGAGTTTTTGATGTAGTAGCTAAAAGGTGCAAAACTTTAAGCGCGATGAACGATTTACATTTTTATCAAATCTATGCTAGTTATTGTAAGCAAGCAAATTTGCAACATCAAAACTAGCAAAACATGATTGCATAGCGGATAACTCTGTCTACTTAATGAGTTCGAACCCTGTTCTCTCTGGTTTTCATCCCACTTCATCGACCAGTAAGCCACATCCATTGATACTTTGCATGTCGAAGTCTTATTGGACTTATATCAAACTTTTTGTCTGATTTGGTTGTGTTAGAGTTAGGAGTTCATTGCAAAGTTGAGTTATAGTTGATCGCATACCAGATAACTCTGTCCACCAAAACTTAGACAAATGGAAAGAAATCACCTAATGTTTTTTGCTACTTCATTATGTTGTTCTAATTAGTGTGAAATCACATTGTTGCAGAAATAACTCTGTACATTTTACATTTCAGAATCAAACCAGAATTCTGATGAAGGTGGATCGGGAAATATTGAATTGGATCAGCAGACAAAGGAACTGTTTCTTCCTTTTCGAGTATTTTGTACACGAAAAGATGTTAGTAACTCAAAACTTTAGATGAATTCCCCTATAAATATGTGAAAAGAATAACAAGCATTTCAGAAATTTTTTCAAGTCATACTAATTATTTCCTTTCAGCTTTCGCGTTTCTAACTTTTGTTCTTCTAATCCTTAAAAACACAGATACAATGTTATGATATTGTGCTAGACGACACGGATGTAGCCAGAGCAGTCATTGAATATGCGACTCGAACAGGAGTAGAGGTATTGATTGTTGGTGCTTCAACGAGAGGCGGTCTTCTCAGGTATGACTCTGTATGCTGCAGATTTTCCTTACATTGCTTCATATAGAACTTTAAAAATGTCTTTTTTATGAGACGTCTCACTCTATCACGAATATATATGTCGATATGTATGCTACAAACTTGTCTTAGAATGTATGTATCTTTCTGCATTGCAGATTTAAAGCCAAAGACATACCAGGAGGCATTTTAAAAGGGGCTCCTGATTTCTGTACTGTACATGTCATCTCCAAATCTGGAAAGATCTCATCTACACGTGCTGCTTCTCGCTCCGCGCCTTTTGTCCATCCACTACGTCACCAGTTGATGCAGCCAGTGAGCACCAAATTTGCTCCATTTGATACTTCAACACCCTCTTCTACTAATTCAAGAAGTGAGCCAAATACTAGAAAAAGCAAAGTCCTTGTATCAAGTTTTTGCTGCATCCTGTGGTTCATTCTTTAACTGCTTTGTGTAGGTTCATTTCCAGGAGGTCCGAAGCCTGTTTGTGATCCTCCGCCTTCTACACTTCAAAGTGACACAATGAGTTTCAAGTAAGTGATAACCTTAATCTGTTGCATACGCGATCAGAATGTCATAGTCAGTGATGCAAGTTCTTCAGAACATTTTGACATTTATAGTTTTGCACAGTTTACGCGTCTGAAGGACTAAGTCGAATGTACTATTTTAAACAGGTCTCCATTCACTCATAGGAAAGGACCTAATGGAAAGCCATATGAAATCTCTTTGCCAGATACTGACATATCATATGTCAGTTCCGGAAGGCCAAGCATTGACAACATCTATTCTTCATTATCTGATAGTTATGAAAGTGGTGGACCGACCCCTCCTCGGCTTTCAGGATTTTCAGACTTTGATAGTCAAAGTTTCGATTCCACACAGTTTGGGCGGAGATCTGTGGACACCACTCCACCAGAACTATCACTTACGTTATTGGACGGTGATAGACCATCATTTTCCCAAGGACCAGGAGTAAGCATTTGTAAATTGCTAGACCATTCATGGTCTGCAACATATGTTTTTGTCTGATTGAATGGCTATAAAAGAAAATTCATTTCTGTTGGCTTACAGGATGATATAGAAGCAGAAATGAGAAGGCTAAAGCAGGAGCTTAAGCAAACGATGGAAATGTATAGTTCGGCTTGCAAGGAAGCACTTACAGCAAAACAAAAGGCACGATAAAGGAAACTATTACTCCTCGCGCACTATTCATAATGATTCTACGAGTGTACTAACATGATGTCCATTTGCAGGCAATGGAACTTCAACGCTGGAAAATGGAAGAAAAACGAAGATTAGAAGAAGCACGTTTAGCTGAGGAAGCTGCACTAGCACTTGCAGAGAGGGAAAAGGCAAAGTCTAGAGCAGCCATAGAGCATGCAGAGGCATCTCAGAGGCTTGCAGAACTAGAAGCTCAGAAGAGAATCAGCGCGGAAATGAAAGCTTTAAAAGAAGCAGAAGAGAAGAATAAGATACTAAATAAACTTTCAAACTCTGATGTCAGGTACAGGAAATATACAATCGAGGAGATCGAATCTGCAACAGACTACTTTGCTCAAACTCGTAAAATTGGAGAAGGAGGCTATGGGCCAGTGTATAAATGCTATCTGGATCATACACCTGTTGCAGTTAAGGTCCTCCGTCCTGATGCTACTCATGGACGACAACAGTTTCAACAAGAGGTAATTCAGTGAAAGTTCCAAATGCAATGCATATATATAAAAAGGGCATCCCGCATTTAACCAGGGTCCGGTCTAGGGCAGCATCCTAAGGGGTGTGATGCAGGCAGTCTACCCTAATGCAAACATTAGTGTCTGCTTCCATAGCTCGAACCCCTGACCTATAGGTCACACAAAGACAATTTTACCATTTCTCCAAGGCTCCATTTAATAATGCATATATATTAACTTTGTTAAACTAG
This sequence comes from Solanum acaule, assembly GCA_036250505.1. Taxonomy (NCBI): domain Eukaryota; kingdom Viridiplantae; phylum Streptophyta; class Magnoliopsida; order Solanales; family Solanaceae; genus Solanum; species Solanum acaule. The sequence goes on along the minus strand of JAJOOR010006067.1, from coordinate 24,257 downwards.
TATAGTACAATTTCTAATTTCGGAAACTCTTTATCTTCCACTGCAGATTGAAGTTTTGAGCTGCATACGGCATCCTAACATGGTGCTTCTTCTAGGAGCCTGTCCAGAATACGGGTGCTTAGTATATGAGTTTATGTCTAATGGAAGCTTAGATGACCGTTTATTCCATCGAGGAAAGACACCACCACTCTCTTGGCAGCAGAGGTTTCGGATTGCTTCTGAAATAGCTACTGGTCTACTTTTCCTACACCAAAGCAAACCAGAACCACTAGTTCATCGTGATCTAAAGCCGGGCAACATTTTGCTTGATCGCAACTTTGTGAGTAAGATAAGTGACGTTGGCTTAGCCCGACTAGTCCCTCCATCAGTAGCAGACACTGTCACTCAATACAGAATGACATCAACTGCTGGAACGTTCTGCTATATCGATCCTGAATATCAACAAACAGGCATGCTTGGCGTAAAATCTGATGTATACTCCTTAGGAATCATATTCTTGCAGATACTAACCGCGAGATCACCAATGGGACTGACTCACTATGTTGAAAGAGCAATTGAGAAAGGGACGTTTAACGAAATGCTTGATCCAGCTATTCATGATTGGCCCTTCGATGAGGCTATGCGTCTTGCCAACTTATCGTTACAATGCTCTGAGCTAAGACGAAAAGACAGACCGGATCTTGGCAAAGTTGTCTTGCCAGAGTTAGAAAGATTGAGAGCACTTGCTGAAGAAAATTCATGTCCATCACTTATGTACAATCTAAATATCTCACCAAATCATAGCCAAGTTTCCCTCTCCCGGGTAAGTCAACTTGCATACATTACGAGTTTAACTTTTATACACTATCAGATCACCTATACAATAAGCTAAGTTACCTAAACATATATATTGATCATGTAACCTTCGTATTTACACTGTCCGTATATATATAACGTTAAATCCATAAACTAAACTTCATTAGATCTTTATTGACAACGTTTTTTCGATATGATCTATGCAGGATAACTTAAGCTATCCGAATACAATGCCATCGAGCTACGAGAGCTCGAAAAGCCAATAAAGTACAACGATCTAATTGATGAGAATTTTGTTCTAAAGTTTTAATTTTCTTGTAAGAAAAAAGAACTTGCATAATTCCTCTTTTTGGTCCTATTATTTGTTTAGTAACATTTTCTTCCTGGTATGGAGTCACCTTTGTTAGGAGGCGTTTTACCCCTAATGTGGGACTTCCCGGTGCGAAACCGAATTTAGTCGGGCTCTAATGTGGATACTGAACACTGGGTGGGAAACAAAAAGAACATTTTCTTCCTCTTTTCCAAGATGTAAATGCTATTATATAGCCCCTATTATTAGTTTGTACAGATTTGGTGTAAAGAGAAAGAAGAATTTGTTTGTTAATTCAGTTATTATTATAATATTAACTTGAGATTACTGTAGAAACTTATAAATTTTAAATTCTGAATCTGCTTATGAACTCGAATAAAGTCTAAATTGAAAAATTTGCAACGTGACCTAAAATTGAATTGTAAAATAGTAAGCTAGAAACATGTTTTCCTTTTGTTTGACATGTATCGGATCCTTCAAAAGCTACATATTTATGGAGAATTCAATACGAATGCGACAACATTTGTAGAGCCTCTTGCACAACATTTTTTAATACTTTGCCTTTTCTTTTCACCATATTAATCTCTCTCCATATTTATTGAGTAAAAATTAAGGTGAAAATCAATAGTTAATTACTTTTCCGTTCCTTTTTATTTGTCACATTTCGCTTCCTAAAGTCAAAGGACATGAATTTTGACCAATATTTTAAGAATTTTTTTTCACCATATTAATATAAGAAAGATTGCAACTTACAGAGTTTTTTTATATAATTTTTGAATATCTAACTTTTAAATTTAAAATATTAAATTAATCTAATTCAGTTTAGCTCTGAAAATTAATCAAATTAATTCTCATAAAGAGAAATGTGACAAATAAAAATGAACGAAGGGAGTATAACTCGATTTTCTAAAATAATAACTATTTTGAATCAGTTATCTTTAACAACAATATTTTATTGCTTAGAATCCTGCACTTAAGTGAGAAATAAATATGACAAAATCACATCCTATAATTTCTTTCTTTAAAATATTACTCGAGTACTTATTTAATTCCTACCTTCACAATTATCTAGGTTCAATGAATCTAGTATGTTAAACAATTTTCTGAGTATTACTCCCTCTGTTTCAAAGTACTTATTATCTTTATTTAAATATTTATCGCTCTTAACAAAATATATATCTCAAAATATTTGTAATTTTAAAATTTTAAGGCAAAATTAATTACTCTCTCCGTTCATTTTTATTTGTTTATTTCGGATTTGGGAAATAATTTGGTGAATAAGTAATCAATATAATGTTCAGCGTGAAACAAGAAAAAAATAATTATCTTTCTTCGTATGTTAAAACTGACAAGTATTCCTCCGTTCACTTTTTTTTTGTCCATTTTGAACTTAGGCCGCCCTTAAGAAATATAGATTAATATAAGTATTTTATCATAATATTCATACTAATTGACGTATAATCTTAGGTCTTAAAAAATAATTTAGGAATAAGTCACTAATGTTTATTGTAAAACAAAAATAATGTTTTTTTCTTAATATGTTAAAAGTGACAAGTAAAAGTGAAAAAATATTTTAAAAATACTGAAACAAGTAAAAGTGAAAGAAAGGAATATCTTTTATTCATTTTTACTAGTAGTTATTCTTGAAAACTACAAACACTTACGAATAATAATTTTTTTAAAAAAAAAACTTAAAAATAAAAACACGATATTTTAAAACTCAAAGACTATATTTTTATTGGTAGTCAGTCTAGTTGAAGCAAAGTACTAAATTATTGGTGGTCCACTCCTATGCACCCGCCTCAAATTCCGGTCAAAAACGTGAAAAAATGAATTTACTCTATAAAAACGACTAGATTCATTCAAAACTTTCCTTGCAAAAATTACTATTCTAGGTGTGGGGTGGATCTAGGACTCTACGAGGATATTCATTTGAATTCCTTCGTTATTTTTATGTGTATATATTGATTCTGAATGTCTTGAATCTAAAGGTAGAGATTGACTTAATAATTTCATATTTATCTTCAAGTTTCAAATACAAATCTCGATCATTATATTTTTATTTTCTAAATTTTTTCAGTAAAAATTCAGAATCCATCATGTGACATGCACACATTCAACATAATGTGTGTGTATATATATATATATATATAGCATGAATATACATTCTTACAAGTTTGGAGAATCTTAACTAAAAGGCATAATACATAAATTGGACCCTTAACTTGGCTTCAAATTATAACTTTGACCTTTAACTTTGTGAGTGTACAAATAGGCACTTTAACTATCCAAAACTTAAACAAAAAAACACTCGGATCCTACCTGGCAAAATGCGTGAAATACACTCAAATTAGGCGCGTCAGATGTAAAAATCGAGGGGCCCAACAATTAAAAAAACATTGAAAGGACAATTAAACCCTCTTTCTATTTTTTTCAACAATTTTCCCCTCTTTTTTGCATTATTTGTTGTTCACTGCAAAAAGCAAGTGACATTTAATTAATTTTTTGTTATTGCGAAAAAAATTATAATGAAGTTTTTTTTTTTGGCAAGATGGGTGAGTATACACTTGTAAAAGTCGAATGCAATTTAAGTTCGAAGGTTCTCGATCAATGAATCCGATCCACACTTAAGGGACTCCTTACATTTTGATTAGGTATTAGATTGCTACTCAAATTTGACAAAAATCTCTGAAAAATTCATTCAGACAATTTATCAAACACTTTAAGTGCACCATTTTACTTAATAATTTTTAGCACCGTATGTTCATTTTTTGGCCTCCAAAAATTCATAATTGTAATTTGCTATTCACTATGACAATCACAATACACAAAACACCCTGTTTTTTCCATTAAGTGTTTGACAACTTAAAGCACAGATACACTTCAAACTAAAGAAAAGAAGGAGAAGTTCGTTGATTCTCATGTCTTCCCATATTTATGGGCTGCTCTGAAATAATTTTGCAACAAAATCATTAGTTTCCTCTAGTGATTCTCATATTAGCTTGAGCATTTGACCAACAATATGCAAATTCTTGTTTGTAAAATGTTGAACCTTGATACCATGACTAAATTGAGGAAGAAGAATAGATTGTCGTTCAAGTATATGAAATTTCAGCACATATCTTGAACAATTTTTTCTTTGATTTGAATATAAGGGGCATGAATTTTTGAAATCCAGATTAGGGTTTTTTTTTAGAAGAAAGAGAAGAAGAGCGTACTAATTTTTTTTTTTCCTAAAAATGAATTTGTTTTCACTTTCACCTTATTCTATATTATAGTTTAATTTTATTATTTTTAAAATCTAGGTGTATTTATTTTAGTTAGTTGGCAGCAACTGAGTGGTTCACTTTTCCACGTCAGAGTATTTGTATATCACGTGTTTTGCCTGAAATATTCGAGTGTTTTTTTGTTTAAATTTCGGATAGTTAAAGTGTCTCTTTGTGCACTATCAAAGTTAAAGGTCAAGGTTATAATTTGAAGCCAAGTTAAGAGTCTTATTTATGTATTATGCCTAACTAAAATAGAGTAAAAATAACGAATTGTTTTGACTTGATGTGTAACATGTTTGATAAAACTATCAAAATCATTTTAAAAGGTGTATGAGCATGAATTAAGTGATATGTAAAAAGAAATTAAATAGCATTTAAATTAGACAAACAAATTAAAATGAAGAAAATAATTTTAAAATGAGTGTGGATCAACTTTTGAAACTTAAAAGTTCTTTTGGAAAGTTTAGAGTGAAAAATTGGGACAATTATAGCCAAACATATTTATGAAAAATAGTTTCAGACCTGAAAATCAATCTCGATAATCAATCAGGCACCCGACCCCGACTCTCGATCCAAGACCTATCTGAAACCCAATTTTCGAACTAGGACCCAAAACCAACATCTGACTTGGGATCCAACTTTTGAAGCAAGATCTAACTCCGAAACTCGACCCCAACCCAAGATCTGACCTTCATTCGAGACTCGACCCCAACCCAAGATCTGACCTCCATTCGAGACTCGACCTTGACTCCTGACCCCCAACATCCGACTCAAGATCCAACTTTTGAACTGAAATCCAAACCAGACACCCGACACAAGATTCAACCTCGATCTGAGACTCAACATTGACTCGAGATCTGACCCCGACCACAATATCCGACTCTGATTTGAGATTCGATCCCGCTCCGAGACCCGACTCCGTCCCCAACATCCCACTTGAGATCCAACTTTTGGATCGGTATCCGACCCTGACACTTGACTTGAAACTTGAGACCCGACCTATCTCATTTTTATAATGATCAATTCGATATGGTCACGTCGTTATTTTAATACTTTTTAATTAATAATCATATTTTATTCTTTACCTACCTTTTATAGTAGATCTATCCCATATCTTATATTTCTTATAGGTTTAACATTCAAATTTTTGATGCGTGTCATTATGTTAATGTTAGAGAAAGATAAGCATCATATTCATTAAAACAATATATACAATACAATTAATATGATATTTTATGAAACAATACATAATAATCATCCAAATAAAGTGTTAAAAAATCATATATAAAAAAAGATAATTTTATTATTTATTCCTTAACTTTTATTTTATTTTTAAAATTTTACAAACTTATTTACACTCTTGAAAAATGAATTAATCATAAGAATAAAATAGGAAAATATGAACTAATTCTATTTTGAGAGTTTACACTCTTGAAAAAAGAATTAATCATAAGAATAAAATGGAAAAGAATTACTCAATTTATTCTATTTTCAAAGTTAACACTCTTGAAAAAAAATTAATCATAAAATAAAATAGGAAATTATGAATTAATTCCATGTTGAAAAGATATTAATCATAAGAATAAAACAGGAAAATATGAATTAATTCTATTTTCAAAGTTTACACTCTTGAAAAATAAAATAAGAAAATAGTAATTAATTCTATTTTCAAAGTTGAAAAGAAAAAAATTAATCATAAGAATAAAATAGGAAATATGAATTAATTCTATTCTCAAAGTTTACACTCTTGAAAATAGAATTAGTTTAGTCATAAAAATAAAATAGGAAAGTATTAATTAATTATATTTTCAAGGTTAACACTCTTCAAAAAAAAGAATTAACCATAAGAACAGAATAGGAAAATACCAATTAATTCTGTTTTGAAATTCTACACTCATGAAAAAAGAATTAATAATAAAAATGAAATAGAAAAGTATTACTTCCTTCTTTTCGTTTAATTTTGACACGATATATAATTAAAAAAAAGAAAAACTTTTGAAACTCGTAGATTATAATCCAAAATAATCATTACATATTTATGTGGTTGTAAATCATGATATTAAGAATAAAAATGAAAATTTTAAAGTAATTTTTTTTTAGACGGACTAAAAAATGAGACTACTTTCAAAGTTAACGCTCTTGAAAAAAGAATCAGATCATTAAAATAAAACAAGAAAATCTTTTTTTCCATCAAAGTTCACACTCTTGTAAAAAGAATTAATCATAAAGAGTTACTCATTTAAGAACTATAAATAGAAGGATAATTTTACTATATGATCCTTTGAATATACTTCCTCCGTCCAATCAGTGACGGAGTCAGGATTTTTCAACAAGGGGGTTCAAAATCTGAAAAAATAGACACACGAGGTAGCCGAAGGGGGTTCGACATCTACTATATATACCTAAAAAATTATTTTAACCATGTATAAATCATATAATTTTCCGTCGAAAGGGGTTCGGATGAACCCCCTAATTGTAAGATGACTCTACCACTACGTCCAACAAGTCAATAGTGGATAATTATCATAATAAATATTGTTGAACATCTATTTTTAATATAGTAAACAAATATTATTAGACGAAAGGAGTAATTATTAATTTTATTTACAGTAACGTGAACAACTATTATGAAACAAATATAGTTAAATATCCCATTTCCACCTCCACCTACACCTCCAAAAGCCCATGAAAGATAAAAAATAATAAAAAATGGACAGATGCATTGATGTTGATGGACAAGGCATGCACATGGTGTCTAGGTACAAAAAAAAATACAATCCCTTTCTTTCTGCTTCACCTATAAATGTACTTTCTTTATTCTTGTTTCCTCCTCCATTCCAGTAAACCCATTTTTAGAGAAGAGAGAAAATTCAAAAAGAAACAAACATCTTTGTTTCTCTCTCTGTTTTCTTCTCTCTCCTCTAGGGTTTCTCTTTTTTCTCAAAAATTCTCCTCAAATTCATCTTTTTTCAGAAAAAAAGACATTGCCTTTTCATCCATTTGAAGCATATATTGGTAAGTCTCTCCTTGCTTTATCTCCATTTTATTGAAAACCAAAAAAATTGGGGTAGGAGTAAGTGAAGGGGAAGGGGAAATAGGGAGGGGATTACAAGATGGGGAATCGAAACTTCGAACTCACCGTCGAGGTGAAAGTTAGGTAGTTAATTAATTGAGCTATTAAGATTTTTCGATTTTTTTCCTTTTGTGGGTGTTCATCTTTTTTGTTTTTTTTCTTCCTAATTTTGCTGATATAATAGCAATTTGTTATCGTTTTTGAAGTTTCTTGGTTTCCTTTCCCGATTTTTAGCTTGTAATTTTGTTTCTGGACGTTTATTTTACTTCAAATTAGGTTTTTGTGGATGAACAGTAAGGTTAATGTTATTATGACAAGTAAAATGTGCAAAAATGTTATCTTTTCGTAATGTTTGTACATTGTGCTTAATTATTTGTATGTTGTGCTTTAGAGCTTGTATATTGCGTTGTATTACTCGTATACTATTGCTTGGACTCTCCAACTGGTGTCGGATCCTTAAAAAATGCACTACTTTTGGAGGATTTGTTACACGCCAAATGACATTTTTGAAGAATCCGAGCAGCATAGTTTATGGCAACAAAACTTTTTCTTTTTTGGGGAATACAATTTGTGCTTTTGGGTTTGCCTTTGGAAGAGTTTGTTTAGGATAATATATACTTTGGCTGTTACTTTTATAGAAAAAATAACTAGTAGTCTTTGTTTTAGGAAATAAAGTAGCTATTTTCTTTTAGTTTTTATAATAAACAAGATCCCTTTAACCTTTTTGGTGCATTACAATGAGACAAATAGAAAAGAATCAAATAAAGTTGTATTTTGTCCTGCTCTGAAGTGTTGTTTCTATCTCTAGTGGCAAAAGCAAAATTTGGGGGAAAAATTGTTTCCCAAAGCAACTTTTAGCTTTTATAGTTGTTCTTGAGGGAAAAAAAAGTATATTTTTGTGTATTTCCATTTGAATAATCCATTTTATGGTTAATAATGCAGTTCTCAGCTTAAAGAAGCTTTCACAATCATGGTCTTCTGGATTTTCGGCTATGGCTCCTTGGTATGGAATCCAGGTTTTGAATATGATGAGAAAATGATTGGTTACATCAAGGATTACAAGCGTGTGTTTGATCTTGGTACGTTGTTGTTACCCCGAGGCTTGTCATTGCTTCAAGTTTTGATATTTGTTCGTAGAATTTTTAATTTGATGTTAATTGTGTTTATATGAATGCATCAGCTTGCATTGATCACAGAGGTACACCAGAACACCCTGCAAGAACTTGCACATTGGAAGAAAGCAAAGGAGCTATTTGCGTAAGTCGATGTTAGCTTGTTACTTTCTTTACCTGCAGAATATAATATATTTTACATGAAAATGTCTTTGAGCAGAAATGTTGCATTTTTTTTCTCCGTCTCTTTAATGTTCTAAATACCTATCATAAATTGTATAACATAATCTCTTCGACATGCCAATTGCAATGCAAGACGCTTTTGTGTTGCATCCTTGTGTAGTGAGAAGTGAGAACAGTAGCTCCGAGTATAATTGCTGCACTCTACTTTCAGTGCTTTAGACTATGATTGTGGTTAATGTTGTTGATATTGAATTCTTGTTGTTTCTTCAATCTCTCGCCGAATGTTCTTGCCATTTCTTGTGTCAGTTTACTTATATGTGCATTTTCTTTCAGTGGGGTGCTGTTTATTGTGTGCGAGGAGGGCCTGAAAAGGAAAAGAAGGCAATGGAGGTATGTGAACTATTCTTTAATGATCTCTCATAATGTTCATGGTTGTTCCATTCCCATCTCCGGGCCTCGGGCTTCAATTAGTCTACACATCCTCTCATAGCATTTGCACGTCTCAACTCTAATGTCGAATCTTTAATCTTTACTTTACAGTATCTTGAAAGAAGAGAGTGTGAGTACGACAGCAAGACCTTAGTAGACTTCTACACGGTAAGTCAATAACTTATTTGAGTCTTTATATCTCTTTATGGAATGGGAACAGCACAAGTTATCGAGGAGAGTTGATGAACTGGTAAAGAGAAAACAAGCTCCTTTCCTCATGTTTTCTTACTTACTCTTTCAGGATGAAGACTCTGCTCAGCCAGCTTTAACAGGAGTAATAGTGTAAGTTCTTTAACCGATGCCTTCATACTTTCTCTAACGTACCCCGTTTAATTGCAAGAACTTCATATAGTTTGTTAATATGGACAAAATACACATTGAGTTGGTTGTTTCAATTTCCTATTTCAGGTTTACATCCACTCCTGACAAAGTGAATAATAAGTACTATCTAGGGCCTGCCCCGTTGAAAGAGATGGCCTGGTAAAGACTTGGTTCCTTTGTCCATAAGTAGTCTTTTGTCGTGGAAATGATCTCTTAGGTGTAAAAATGAAGATCTCCCGTCTCTTTGGCTGAGATACAACTACCTTTGATATCCGTTTTGCAGGCAAATTGCGACTGCTCATGGTCCCTGTGGAAACAACAGAGAATACATATTCAAAATGGAGAAGGCTCTATACGATATTGATCACAAAGATGATTACATCATAGAGCTGGCAAATGAAGTTAGGAAAGTTCTTGAAATCGTAGGTGCTGAAATTCAGAAGGAGAAGGAGTTACTTGGTTCTTCACACATCCCACTCAAAACCCAAACTTCACCTGTGAAAATCTTTTCCTTACCAGAATCTCCTGCAGTTGCTGTCGCCGCCGACTCATGAAGAAGAAAACTAACTGGAAGAGAATGAATTTTATGACTTATGAGGAATATGTAGTAGTTCAATGTGAGAATTGTAGGAGGGTTCTAATAAGTTATTAGTGTATTACTTTGACCAGATAAATGTAGTGAAATTGCTGTTGAAACTTTATTCCAAAACTTTTAACACTTTATTTCTTGTTAGAAGGCCTATTGTCTGTTGCTTGAATTAGTAAAGCTAGGAACCTGGGATACTTTAAACTTCAAAATTTATGAGATACTTCCTTTGTTCTCTTTTATATTTTAGTATAAAATAAAATTAGTTTCTATTTAATTGTTAATTTTAGCAAATCAGAAAAAACTAATAATTTTTGCCATTTTTACCCTTGTTGGTAGTAAAAGTTAGTAAATTAATTAATTTATAATCACATAATATTTTAGAAGTTTATTAAAAAGCTATTACATAGATTAAGACCATCCTAAAGTAACATTTCAATTTATTTTTTAAATTTGGTTTTGCGCGTGCTGAAGTCTAATATTCACATTGAAATCTTCTCCATACTCGAAGTTTGAATCGAAATCTCTAATTAAAGTGAAGCAGTGGTACATGTTGGTAATATGTCAAAAAATTGAGCCTGTTTGGCACTAGAACAATCTTTTCCTCTTCTTTTTTTTCTTTTTGGTTTCGAGTGACTCCCAGAATGTTCGAGAAACCAAACAAGATCCTCTAAAATGGAGCTCTGTTCCATTAGCAATTGATGATTATAATGATCTGTCTTCATCACCCTCAATCAGGTACGCTCAATAGCCCCCTCACCCCCAAATTTTTCCCTTATTCCAAGAATTTAAATTGCAATTTGGCAATCGAAAAAAAAACACATAAGCTTTTAATCGTAGTTTGCTGAGTTATTCAGTGCTTCGTTTGTGTATTCATGACATTGTACATCAAATTGCTGTAAAAATAAGTTCTTTTTACTAATCGTGGTGTGGACAAACTTGAGTATACTTCCCACTCCTAATAATACCAGGTAACTCTATTCGTTATGACTAGTATAACAATAATATATTTAGTGTAATTTTACTAGTAGGGTGGGTTAATCAGTTGATACTAGTGTTTTTATATATGGGAACTGAACCTGACAGGTCATGATTCTCAATTCTCAATTCATTTCAACAACATACCCGCTAAGTGGGGCTTGGGAAGGGTAGAGTGTAAGCAGACCTTACCTCTAGCTTGTGGAGATAGAGAGGTTGTTTCCGAAAGACACTCGACTCATATTTGTTGTTATTATCGCTACTAAGAATTTTACTTGAGGCGATTGCTTTTGATTGTACGAAGGTTTAAAGCAGAAATGTTGTGTGCCTGCAAATTTTTGCTAGATTCGACAAGAAGTATGACATAATGTTATGTTTTTGTTTGGGGGTGGGGTAGTATCTTGAACAGGAGTATTGTATTATCTGGTATTTTGTTAGTCTTAAATTTCTATCACTTACCTGTTGTTTCTTTTGCTTTGCTTATCTTTTTATCATGTTGTTGATTACGGGGCGCTGTCTTTATTTATCATTGTATCTTTCACTCTGGGGTTGGAGGGAGAAGGAAGGGGAGGAATCTTCAATCTCAAATCAGTTTTAGGGGGGAGGAAATGTGTATTATAGATAAAGCATTTCCGAACGATGTTGAACTAGTTGCACATTGCCAGTTTAAGTTATGAGGTTAATTTATTTGAACTTCTTCTGTCAGGTGAGATGTCGGCTTACGAAAACATTGTTGCTGGGAAGTTAAGACTAAAGAGCAAAGCTCTAGATGTGAAATCTAACGGGATAAAAAAGAAAAAGAAACACAAGCATCAGTATGATCTCGTGACTCAAGTGACAGGTAATAACCAACACAAAAAAAAGTTTGAAGCATCATTCTTTTGCTCATTGAAGATCATATCTTGTTCTCTCTGTTATCATGCCTAACTGAGAATTGATTGTTTCATTTTACCTTACTTATGGTCGTTACGGGTGGTGCTTTTTGTTCGTTTCTAGTTATCTTAAGTTTGTCTAAACAGTATTCTAAGAGCGGCTAGGCGTGAGCATTTTTTAAGATAGTAGTTGGTTTAACATTCAACTGCACTTCTAATTTCTAGCCGCGGTATATATGTATATTGGCATGGTATTCAACCTACTTCATGAGCAAAATTATGTCATGCGTTTTAACTTTTAACAACCTATGCTGATCTTTGGAAGAAAAATCTATACTGAAAATAGTCAATTCTGTGTGGTTATAACTTATGTGAGAGGAACATCTGGTAGAGTTTTACTGCAGTGGATCAATGTTGTTGTATTTCATCGCGATTTCTGTGCTCATTCTTGTAAAAGTTAAATACCTTGTTTACTAAATTCGCATTATCTTTTGTGTCTTAGTTGTCAATCTCATATTTTGTAGTGTCAATAATAAGTTTACAACCTTGTTATTTTGAAGTCTAGTGGCTTTTAGCAAAGGGAACTGCCCTAGCATAAGACGCGTAATTTTATCTGAGATCAGCAGTTGTTTCTATTGTTTCAGCGAAGATGAAGAAAAAGCAAAGAACATCAATATGTATCAGATATCATCTACATGTAGTTCATCTTGATAAAATATAAACATCTACAGTTTGTTTATGGCAAAATATATAGATGTCCTTAACTTTGCCTCAACCAGCAACTTTACATCCCAACTTTGAAAATGCATATCTCAAATGCACAATTTTAGAATGCACATCCGGAAAAGTGTGTTTACGAGCCCAACTTAAACAAAGTTAAGGTGTCTAAACGTGCATTTTCAATGTGGGGGTGTTTAGTTGTCAGTTGAGGCCAAGTTTAGGTGTCATCTATGTATTATGCATTTATTTATTGATAATTTGTGAGCTTAGTTTAGAAAATATAGTATGTAACTAATCCATGCTTGGATATTATGTCCATTCGACTTGGCTCTAACTTTCGTATGTTGAACATAACCTTGTTTGTGGATGGCAGGTGGAAACAACACATTGACAACAAACCAACTTGAGGATGATATAGACGATTGTTATCTTGATAGAGGGAGGAAAGAACAAGTAACCAAGAACGATGATCATCTAACACTAGCAGAGAGAAAATACCTCGAGCAGTGGGAGAAACTAAACATCAAACGACTAGCAAAAGAAGCCAAGAAATCCCACCGCGATAGAATTCAAGAATTTAATCGATACCTAGCTAATCTTACTGAGCATTATGACATTCCTAAAGTTGGTCCTGGTTAAGATGAACCAGTCTTTGGGAACTTCATCTTTTTCCTGTCATTTTGTGCATTCAATGGATTGTTTGAGTCTTGAATTCAAATCGATTTGTACTGTAGCTGAAAACTGCTGCTTGTTTCTTGGACTCGATGCCTCAAAAACTATATGAAAAGTTCTATAAGTTGCATGTATATCTTCTACCATCAATTCTCACAAAGATACAGAAGATCAGTTCACTTTCCTTCTGAGTTTGGTAAATTTGATTCCAAAGGCTGGAAGTTAGTGATAGTTTTACATCACACCCAGAATAACGCGACGAGTTCTCTTTGAACAATGTTCCAATTTGTTTCACTTTCTACGATATGTTTGTACATAGAGTTGGTTGTATACTATAAGAATAAACTCGAAAGACTAGCATCATTTCAAGGTTTGCGTCTTTGAAACACAAACAAGGAACCTCTTGAGCCTTTTCCCAATCTGATCTTCTCATCGATGTATGTGATTTCGAGTTTAACTTCACTCTCACCACCATACTGAAAATCTAACCCTCCTACCTTGAGTTCAGGTGGCTCGAACACAACTTGGATCCATTTTTCATCTAAAACATTCAACTTTCCTGCATCATAAATCTGGTCGTTAGAATAATCCCAGACTAGAATGGTTAAAGAACTGGGCACCACACCATGAAGACGTGAACTAGTCTAGACCTTGAATTGTGGTATCAAGTTTTGTCTTGGGCATGAAAGTACTTATTAAATGCTCGCTCGTACATCAGGACAATGATACTAAATCTAAGAAATGATTGTGCGAGCAAGTTATTCATCAGTGCTCGGCTACCTTCGTTCATGAGATGAACACGAAGTGCAAGCGAATTGCATATATCAAATATGATCCTGTCTATTTCTTTACATTTCAACTTCTGTTTTTTTAAGTTCCATGCAAACTTAGCAAAGAATGGGACATAATAGAAGCAAAAATTCACATAGGAGATACCAAACTAGTAGGCATTAAGGCTTCGTTGTAGTGTGCTTCACTGATCTCAAAGGTTTCATATAAGAACATCCTTATAAGGGCTTAGGTTTTTACAGATTGTGAACTAAAGACGGATAAACTAAGAAACCAGAAACTGTAAATTTGTAGACAAAACGAACCGAGTTACAGTCAGATGTCTGTATATTATTCTTGTAGAGTAATCTAATTGCAAGCAGTGACATGCTGAGGAAGTGTTCCCCTTGTTATGTTTGGCATTTGATGCAGCAAATCACGCTTACCATATAAACACACAAAGACAATTCTACTCCTCTATAAAAGGATAAAAGAATGTGTAAGAAGAGATAAATGTGGAAATAGGACATGTTTGCCTCTGTTTTCGTACCTTTTAAGGAAACCTCACCATCAAGGAAACCAAAAAGCGAAAAGGACACTCTGTTCCTTACAATGTCAGGGGCTTCAACAACCTGAATCATTTCATTCGTTTTGAAGAAAAGGCGACCAAATGCACTCCGATAGCCACCCCCAGGTGAAGTGGGATTTGAACAGTACACTACATCCCATTCTGCAAGGAATTTATTATTAATTGCAGTTTAGGAGCTTTTGATTTGCTATAAGACATGGTTAACATAACTATTGCCTTTATGCACTAAATAAACTGCTAGAATTAAACTTCACTAACTATTGCTCTTCAGATAACCAGAGAAATAACTAACATCTTTCCTCAGCAGCACATCTTACAGTTTAATCAAACGCACACACTCACATACACACACACGGACTCATATTACTAATAACTACATGATAGTCACACAACGAGTGTTAATTTTTTAAAGAAGTTATTTTACCTATCATCCAAAACATTTGATGCATGCTAAGTGCAAATAGTCAACGTGAGCATCCAACTTCCTTAACAGGTTCCAGCTTGTTTATGTTTTCAAGCCAGCTCACGTATAACTACAGAGGTTATTCCCTATTTTGGTGCATTTTATTCTATGGTATACAAATTCATACATTCTTACACAGTATCTCTCCAGAGATCATATTCTGCAGACTTATAAAGTGGAAAATCTAAAATGTATGGGGAGTATGCTAATTTGCATGCACACATTGTTCAAAACAAGAAAAGAAAGCATTGGTAGGAAATTCTTCAGAAGAATGGTGCACTCAATGCCTTACTAGAAATAGGCACAATGTAGGAGAAAATAAGATACGTAACTAGGCCAGATATACTACGTTGACATAGAAAATAGTTTCTGATAATTATTGTGTCAAACTGGGAGAATTAACATAGAAAATTTAATAGAACTCTTTCTCTTAACATGTTTACCTCCGAATATAAGAGGGCATTTCACAGGTTCATCCACGCAAAAACGTTGCAATTCTTGAACCACTTCAGCTACACTTTTGTGCTCATCCCTTGTCAGCAAAACCCCTCGATCTGTTTGCATAACCTGGTTAAGTGATGATGCTCAGCTGATGTTATTAAAACTTCCTAAACAAAAGTACTCAGAATGCAACTATAATGTAAGTAACACATGCAACTAAACTACAACCAAATTGGCTAACTGCTACAATATAAGGCATTTACCATGTGGTTGGGTAGGTAGGATCTACTGTGCTTCTTTAACCTCGAGATGTTAGTTTCACTACTTTATGAAGCAGCACAATTCAGTTAGACTCTTAATCAAGATTTCCCCTTATCTTTTGGTAAGCATTTAAAATCTACAAGGAAGCACTGGCCTATTTTTTCTCAAACTATTTGAGGCCCAAAACTCTACCACTGGTGTTAAAGTGGATGAGCCTAGAGAATGCACACAGAGAGATTTTATTGTGCTTCCTTTTTCTTTTTGGGTTCTTTCTGAAGTACAGAGGTATCTGTTTTTTCACCTAAGTGTGCAGCAAATTGCCATGATAGGCCAGGGTTGTGCTGAATTTTGGCATACTTTGCTACTTTAATTTGAAGAGGCTTTGTGTAAGTGGTTAACGGCCACGAGAGGAAAGGTAAATAGAAAGTTACTAAACGAAAATTTCGGAGATGCTTCATAAGCAACAGTTCGGAACAGACAATAAGCAATAGTAGTTAAGATGTTGAACTTCAGGTTTTTGGTTGCATAGCACAAAGAACCAGATAAAAGGGAGTTGGTAAGAACCCTCCACCTCCAACCATAAGTTTGTGGGTTCGAGTGAGTAAGAGCTCCTATGAAGGGGTAAAAAAAAGAACATTTTTTTATATATAAATGTGGTGTCTAGGCCAATTTGCCCCACCTCGACAAATTCCACCATACTCACTACCTCCCACCAGCATAGGGGTAACTCGGTTCAACCAAGGTTTGGACAAATAGGAAGAAACTAAATTTCGACTCCGATGAGTTTTGAACCTGAGACCACCCAAGACCTTATAGTTCTCAACACACTTTATTGACTAGTAGGTCACACGCAATGTACTATAAACATACAAGCTGTTTGAATCGCCAAATTAAGGTTATTCACTAGTTATAGACTGCAAAAAGCAACTAAGTTTACTATTCTACCTAAAAGGAACTCTAATTTACTAATGTAACCATCAATTTCCCCTTTTTCTTCTAAAGAAAATCCTCAGCAAATAAAAGTCCAGTAGATGTACCTTAGAAAGAATAGCACTAACGAGGTCATCCGGTTTAGTAACCGGCGACGGAGATGCAGATACAGAAGCATAGATTGGGGAAAATGTTCTCGACGTCCGGCGACGGTTAGAGCGGTTTTGAGGGAAGTTAAGTGGTAGATGCAAACTTGATTGAGCGGCTGGAAAATATCTCCGGCGAGGTTTTCCAATGAGAGCGGTGGCAGTAGTGCCGCTGCCGGCGATGACGTAAGTGGTCATGGTGATTTTGGCATTTCGAAGAAGAACGATGGAGAACTTGTTTTTGTTTAGATGGTTGTTCTGAGCCAGACACGTGGAAGTGGGACCAGTTGGATATGTAAATAACCAATGAGAAGTTGCCACGTAAAATAGAAATCCAGAAATTTTTTTGCTGGTGCACTAATTAGATTTTGTTAACAAAATTAGGAAATATTTATGGCATAAATTTTGTGAACCATAAATTAGAGAATAAAATAAGTATTTTAAAATTTAATATATTATTAAATATAAAAAAAATAATTATTTTTTTGGATCTAAAGTGTAAAGTGTAATTGATTGTTCCTATTTTATTATAAGTTGGGAATTTGTTAATTGTTAAGTGACTATCAGAACTCCAAAAGCGAATCGTGAAAATCCGATCAGTCTTGCGAGCAAGGCAGTGATTTGGTTGTTTTCCGGCAGGACTTTGGCTGCAAGCCCAATTGCTTCTTCTCCGAGGTAAGAAAGTTTTCTGCTATCTAAGTAGTTGAGATCCTTATTGTAGCACAACTGTTTGATAAAATGTCCCTGTGAAAGTTGCTGCAGAAAGGCTCCTTTTTTATGCATCCACATCAGAATTTTATTACTCGTAGCTCATTATGTCACTAGTATGAGGTCTGATTTGTTTATTGGCAAGTGACAACAGCCTTTACTTTAGGCTTCCTATATGGGTGGGGATGAGGGCTATGGGGTAGGTGGGTGAAAATGAAGTATGTTGGAAGGTGGGGATGGCACAATCTATGTGGAATGTCACTAGTGAAACTTGTTTTCCCTACTTTCGTTAGGGAAGTCATTGTTAAGGAGCTTGTTTCTGAGAGATGATGTTTTCCAAAATATTTGACCAACCGAACATGTGAGAGTTGGAAAACATTTAACACACCTTTGGTATCTAGTGGTATTGTCAAAACATGATTTTTTTACTCATACTATAATGTGTGCGATGCTATCTCTTGATCAAAGTAACTAATTGTTAGTTTGATTTTAGAATGACATGATTTCACGTTATAGGGTTTTCATGAAAATATAGCTATGTGAGAAGTGGGAGAGGATAAATTCAGCCAAGGAACGTAGAACAAAGAGAAAATGGGATTTCAGAAATTTCTCAAATCCATTCCAAAACCAACAGCTTCTGATCGGACTTCACTGCTACCTCTTGCTGTAAGAACGATAGATTCTTCAATGTGTACCACTAACAACCTCACACCTGTTGCCCAAAACCAACTGAACCAACTCATGGAAACCCACCTCAAACCCTCTTTCACTGCCAAAGATTTCCTCTCTTTTCTCAAGAACCGTGTCCATTACCACCCTATCCTCACTAACCTTGACTTCTACCTCTTCAACTATGCTGCTTCTGTCGATTCGTTCCGCCATGATCACACCACTTTTGAGTGGATGGTCCGCACTCTTGCCACCACACACCGCCTCCAATTTCTTACTACTCTCCTCCAATTTATTTCTTCTAACCCCTGCCCGTGTGCTGATGGTATTTTCTCTTGCCCCAAAACTGAACCTATTTTTCGTTTTGCCATTAATGCTTATTGCAAAGCTAGTAGATTTGATGATGCTTTGTTAGCTTTTGACACAATGAGAAGATTGATTGATGGGAAGCCTGATGTTGCTGTTTGCAATATGATAATTCATGGATTTGTGAAGTTTAAGCATTTTGATAAGGCTCTGGAGTTTTACCATAGGATGATTGGAGATCGAGTAAAGCCTGATGTAATTACATTCAATACTTTGATTTCTGGGTACTGTAAGAACTCGCAATTGGGCTTTGCTTTACAAATGTTTAAGGAGATGAAAACTCATGGATGTGCTCCAAATGTTGTTAGTTTTAATACTTTAATTAAATGGTTTCTTTTGGATGGTAAGATTGAGGAGGGGATTGGGATGGCCTATGAGATGACTGAGATGGGATGGGATATTTCAGCAGTGACTTGTGAGATTTTGGTTGATGGGCTTTGCAGGAAAGGAATGGTGTTGAAAGCGTGCGATTTATTGGTTGGCTTTTCAAGGAAAGGGGTGCTGCCAAGAACATTTGATTATTTTGGGTTAGTTGAGTGGCTTTGTGGGGAAGGGAATGTGGCCAGAGCAATGGAATTGGTGCATGAGTTATGGAGGAATGGGAATTCTCCAAGCTTGATCGCTTGTACGACCTTAATTGAAGGTTTAAGGAGAACAAGAAAGATTGATGAAGCATATGAAATTATGGAGAAAATGCTGCAGGAATGTATGCTTCCGGATAGTGTAACGTTTAATTGTCTTCTCAGTGACATGTGTGAAGCAGGAAGAGCGAAGGAAGCAAATAAGATGAGGTTATTGGGTTTAAACAAGGGCTTGGATCCTGATACTGTGACATATAATATTTTGGTATCAGGTTTTAAGAGGGAGGGTAAAAAGAAGGAATCGGAAGCTTTGGTGGAAGAGATGTTGGATTTGGGGTTTATACCTGATATTGCTACTTATAACAGGTTGATCAATGGACAAGCTAAATCAAAACGTTAATTTTCTTTGCCCCTACTTTCTTCAAGTTGAGACTACTTGCATGGTTTCAAGTTATTGATGGAGAATATCAATGATTATTTTCCTTGTATTTTCAATCATCTGCAAAGAAGATTGGTGAGTTACATATTGTCGAGTATTTTTCTGCGAGAGTCAACTGAAGCGGCAGCTTGGAGTTCTCATGGCTTAAAATGGTACAAAAACTGTCATCAATCATCATCAACAACTCTTTTTCAATCAACCGATTCATTGAGTAACTCTTGGGTAAACTAATAAGAGCTGTATCGTCTATTCTGCAGCGCAACAGATCATGGAAGATATACTGCATATTTCTTAACATGGAGTACAGTGGACTCCACCGTGCCGATTAAGAAGGAAGTTCTGCTATTCTGGGAAGGACAAAGAATTAGCTTGAGAGAATGTGAAGAACAGTATTAATGTGCACCCCATGGGCAGTTTGTCCACTGAGAGAAACACACATTTTGAGGCTATGTTTCTCGGATCCTTCAAAAATACCACCGGGTGTATATTAGATCTTCCAAAAGTTATTCATTCTTGAAGGGTTCGACATTGGTGCGGTAACATTTTTGGTCCACATGCACAAGAAGCATGGGTTCTTCATATCTGATGTCGACTATTTGGAGGATCCTAAAGGCTTCCTCGCTTATCTTGGTCTCAAGGTAATAGTATTGGTTTCTTTTTTCTTCTCTACTCTTCACGTTTACTTAGATATTTATGTGTGTTTTATTTAATCAGAAAACTGATGTTAATAACAAAGTAAAAATCTCTCTTTATGTCCTCAGGTTAAAAAGTATTATATGTGCCTGTCTTGCAATGACGGATGTCATCCTTTCGGTAGTTTAGAAGCAGTTCAGAAGCATATGAAAGCAAAAATTCGTTGCAAAGTGCATTATGGTGACGGTGGTGATGATGAAGAGGAGGAATTAGAAGAGTTTTATGACTATAGCAGCAGGTATGCTTGGTGATAAGATAGTTTCTAATGTAGATTTGAGCAGAAACAGATGCAACCTATATTTAATGGATTCAACTGGACACCATAGTTTCTATACAGAAATTAGATGTGTGTTGTGTGTGAAAATCCCACCAGGATTTCAACAAATATTAAATTCTGAATCCATATTACAAAAAAAATGGGTTCAGTGTAGCAACTATAAAGGTTGAACTGATCAAATTTAAAGCCTGAATCTGCGGATGTGCTAAGAACATCATGCATATAATTTTGGTTCTCATGTTTTCTCTTTGCTATGATTTGTATTTACCATATTCTAGCTATATGTATGCGACTAGAAATTCACATTTTTTTTCTGGAATAACGTATTAGTTATGATGTATATCTGGTAGGCTCCTTACATGCTAATATTTACAAGCTGTTTTTTCATTAGAGAAGAGGGAAAACATAACTTGAAAGTGTTGCATTAACTTGTAGGGAGAACACAAGGCAAAATCCTATGAGATGAATTGTATTTCTTAACCTTAAAATAGTAAGCACTTAAATTTGAATACTTATATTGTTGTCATAAGGATACAAATTGATGGTTGAATAGCTGCACAGCATAAAGTCAAGGAATCGAGTTATATGGGTTAATTAACTGTATACTATTGAGGGTTCTTTGCACAAGTTTGACCATACCCATAATATTGCTCATTACAGACTGCACGACTCTTGGGACTTGACCTCTCTTTCCTTTAAATTACCTGAAGTTATCTTATCTCTTATTGAAGCCATATATGTATTCCCCAGTACTTGAAGCAGTATGACAATTATTTGGGGACTTACCTCTACAGGTGGATTTACTGTTAACTCTTGTTATCGCAGCCTACTTCAACCAACTCACATGAACAACTTCTTTTCATGGCTGTGACATTTGCACCTCCCACCAAAAGTAATCCCTTTCCCTTGGCAATGTCTTCATGGTCGTTCCCAACAGCCAGCCTTTTGCATTTCCTCAAATTGTGCTTTCTCCAAAATGCAAACTTTGCAACACTGACTGTGATGAGACTATTAATCATCTCTTCCTTTTTTGTCCCACGGTTCACTCAATTAGGTGTTCCTACCTTTCATAAACCAACTTGATACATAATTCTCTGGATGCCAACTGTTTGCCTTCTCTACTTAATGAATCTAATACTCAAGCAGCCAAAACTCAAAGGTACTGCTTCCAACATCCCTCTTTTACTCATTTTATCCTTTACCTTGTCGCTCATATGGAAGAGTCGCAATAGATTCATCTTTGAAGGACTCACACTTTCACTTTAAATCAGAATGTAATTCTTCAAAATGTTACGCCCTGAAAAAAAAAACTATCCCTTTGTATGTCAAATGGGAACCTCCCAAAAATGGCCCTTCCTACATGCTTAACACGGATGGTTTTCTGAACAATTATACTTCCCATGCTGTAGGAGTTTCAGAAATACAAGAGGGAAATGGGTATTGGGTTTTCTTGCTATAGCAAACACACAACTGCTATCACTACTGAGATACGTTCTTTGCTTCGGGGTCTACAGTTAGCACTGCAGCATGGGTTTACATCTAATGCTTAGGAGGTAATTACATTGATACATGTTCCTAATGTTCTTCATTTGCCTGTTCTTAATGACTTGCAGGCACCTCATCCGGCTTTTGGGTGATCCACCACTGCATCATATCTACAGGGAGCAAAACATCTTAGCAAATAGATTAGCATGTATGGCTTCGGCAACATATTTGGGTAGTGAAAATACAACTTTTCGGAATCCTCCTTCTCAATTTCTAGATGTTTTGTTGGACGACCAAGTGGGAAGGATGCATACAAGACAAATAGCTTCGACAAGTGTGCAGGCAACTGGAGAGTGGAGAAGCAATCACAACAGACCAGGAGATGTTAATGGAATCAAATTTTGCAACAAATGCTCCTAACTGCCCACTTAGCTTCTAATATAGCTGCCCAGAACAAGTACTACTAATAGTTGTGTCGTATCTACTGTTAGGCTACTTGAACTTTCACCTTGTTGGTGAGGGTTCGATTCCCCGCCTTGTTTTCCTTTCCCCCCATAACTCTATGGTGCACTGTGCTCCCTTGTAGTTTCTGTTATACATATACAATATCTTTTCATCATCGAAAAATAGTGTGTACAATTATAGGGTCACGTTCAATCATGACTCTAATCCAGATCATCACACAGTTCACACTCCTGCATTGAACCCATGACATTGACATTGTTGTCATTTGAAAGGATTACACGTTTTCTATCATGTCTAAAGTTATTAGTAATTGATAACACGGAGGTAATAAGCTCAAATTGATTAACTAAAAAGATAAAACAAACTTACATTATATTAAATCATCAATTAATGATCACATTTATGGTTCAAAAAGTTGAAAAAATAATTTTAACACATTGGAGAACAAACGATTTTTTCTAAAATTACGTGGATTATTTCTGAATAGAAAATTAATATTTTTGGAGATCATTTACTTCTCCGTTTCAATTTGTTTGTGTTACTACATCTTTTTTTAGTCCAATTAAAAAATAATGTATTTTTAATAGATGTTTATGACCACGAGATTAAATAACATTTTAGTTTTAAAAGTTTTCTTATTTTTTTCCTTTTTATATTTGTGGAGTGACTTTCAAAATCTATAAGCTGAAGAATTTTGAAAATCTGGTCAGTCTTCGGCAGGGACTTCTCTGCCAGCAATCGCTGCTTCTCCGAGGTATGAACAGAAAGACTCCTTTTTGTTATCTAAGTTGTTGAGATCCTTTACTGTCGCCCACCTGTTTGATAAAATGTCTGTGTGAAAGTTGTAGCAGAAAGACTCTTTTTGTTATCTAAGTTCTTGAGATCCTTTACTGTCAGTCCCCCAACTGTTTGATAAAATGTCTGTGTGAAAGTTGTGGCAGAAAGACTCCTTTTTTGTTATCTAAGTTCTTGAGATCCTTTACTGTCTGTCCCCCAACTGTTTGATAAAATGTCTGTGTGAAAGTTGTGGCAGAAAGACTCCTTTTTTGTTATCTAAGTTCTTGAGATCCTTTACTGTCTGTCCCCCAACTGTTTGATAAAATGTCTGTGTGAAAGTTGTGGCAGAAAGACTCCTTTTTTGTTATCTAAGTTCTTGAGATCCTTTACTGTCTGTCCCCCAACTGTTTGATAAAATGTCTGTGTGAAAGTTGTGGCAGAAAGACTCCTTTTTTGTTATCTAAGTTCTTGAGATCCTTTACTGTCTGTCCCCCAACTGTTTGATAAAATGTCTGTGTGAAAGTTGTGGCAGAAAGACTCCTTTTTTGTTATCTAAGTTCTTGAGATCCTTTACTGTCTGTCCCCCAACTGTTTGATAAAATGTCTGTGTGAAAGTTGTGGCAGAAAGACTCCTTTTTTGTTATCTAAGTTCTTGAGATCCTTTACTGTCTGTCCCCCAACTGTTTGATAAAATGTCTGTGTGAAAGTTGTGGCAGAAAGACTCCTTTTTTGTTATCTAAGTTCTTGAGATCCTTTACTGTCTGTCCCCCAACTGTTTGATAAAATGTCTGTGTGAAAGTTGTGGCAGAAAGACTCCTT
>JAJOOR010006064.1:0-27246 GCA_036250505.1 Solanum acaule | reverse complement strand
TCATTGTGGCCTCTTGGTTTGTGAGATAACCTGCGATACATTCTAAATCTGAAGCTTGGTTTATCATGATTTTTTTATATTATTTCATCAGTTAGACGAATTTTGGCTGTTGAAGTCCCAATCTACTGAGTACCAATGGCAAATGGACCATGACTCAGCCAGAACACTTCTTAAATAAACTACTTGCATTGTCCACTCTTTTGAGGATCTCATCCAATACGTAGGTTATCTGCAATTTATACCTAACCATTATAAAGAAGAAGTATGTTATCTGCAATATTACTTGCAAATTGTGATGGTTTACTTTCTGTGAATCTTTTGTTCAAATGTGAATGACAAGAAGAGCAGCCACTGATGACAATAATGAGATATGATAATTGCAATCAAGGAAAAACTAGCTGTTGTTTCACTTTTAAAGGATTTGTTAGGTTCACTAATTAGTAATTTAGTTTTGGAATCCGAATTATGTGCTAGTTAATTTGCACAGCTCAGAAGAAGTGATCTGATTGCTTTAGAGCATTTTGTTATTTTAGCAAGCATTGTATGTTGTTGTTGTGCAGTATTTTGTGTGTGTGGGGTGGGGGATGCTTTTTGCTATGCAGCTCTTGTATTGTAGCTCCTATGACCTTCTGTTGGATAGGCCTGATATGAAAAAATTGCATGTTATTGGTTGCTGTTATCCCTTTTCATTTTTCCTTTCAAAGTTGGTTTTTGCTTCTTTATTATTTTGGTTTGTCACTTGCAGAAATCACTATATTCAGGTTAGTTTCGCTTTTCATAAGCTAACATAGTTCCTGGAATTGGTTATATGGTCTGTATTGAATTGTGCAAATCCTTATAAAGAACAACGATACATTTTCGCTGGAATAATGTTTATTATGTTCTTTTGAATCATCATAACACCTCTATTCGAACTCTTCAACAGCTCACCGTATAAAAATTCATTTTAAGATTGGGAAATAAGACTATCATTATACCATCTAGAAACAGTTCCCTCAAAAGTGTGATTGTGGCTGAAGGGTCTTTTTCTTTTTGACAACAGTTGTTGTGCTTAAGATTCTGTTGCCACCATTAGCTTCTTTGGGTGAATATCGAAGATTTAGCCCATCTATTTGTCATTAAAGAGCTCAAGTTGTAGATGTTCATGTCCTATTCTTATTACTACCCAGTAAAACTTATCAGCTGATGTTCAAGTTTAGGATATTGTGGGCATTTTTCTGTTAGAGTTCCATGAAATGATTGTTTTCTTATACAACCAGCCATCGGCAATTCTGCCGGTATTTTTCTTTTAATGGGAGGCAGAATTTGGTTGATGTGAAGTTGTACCATCAAAGCTTGGATCATTGTTTACTGCTAGAACTCTTGAAGTTCCGAGTTTGGTTACGACACATTCGGTTACTAGTTCCTGTTAATTCTGATAAGCTAGGCATATTCCTAGAGTCTAACTGAGCTTTTTATTTGCGAGAGATGGCTGCAAAGATAGATAGATGCCTCATTCCTGTTTTTCTCGATTTCTTTAATTCTGAAGCTAGTTGTGTGTTGTTTGCATGGTTCCTGATATTTCATGCTTGATTATTCTTGAGATAGAATATCTCTTGATTCCTTCTTGTCAACTTTGAGTGCACAATTATTGATAATGAGTTTTGAAGAGGGTCCACAACCAGTTTAATTTCTTGCATGTGGAATGATCCTCCACACCCTGTCTTTAATTAATTATTGCTTTTCCTTTTAGTTCTTAACTTCCCTTTTCAATGTCTTTTAGGTATATGGCTTATATTATGGATACAAATGAAGAAGAGAGGGTGAAGGTATTGCTTTATTTATTACTTAAATTGGTATATTACCTCCTTTTTGGGGCTGGGATTGTGGAGGAGCTTACGAGTGATTCTGTGTTTCTTGGTCGCCACTTCCTTTTCAGGGAATAACAGTTGAAGTAGGAAGAGCACATTTTGAAACAGAGACTACAAGATTTACAATTCTTGATGCCCCGGTAACTTTTTATCCTCATTCTTTCTCTGGTTTACCTTGTACACGTGAAGGTGTGAGTCTTAAGTGACAAGTTCATGTGCACGAGAGGTGCCGTTTGCCCCATGGTTTCAAAGATCTATAGAAAGTTTTCCTTGATCTAAAGTTGTGAGTCTCTATGCCATATTAGTGTTTTTGGTACCATCTATTTTGTATCATTTAAACATTGTTGGAAGCAACAATGCTTTAGTAATACATCAAAGGGAGTGTCCTAGTGGTCACTGAAGTCTCAGGTTCTAATCCAGCAGAGACAAAAACACTAGGTGGTTTCTTCCCATCTGTCCAAGCCTTGATGGACAGAATACACATTACCTGTGTTGGTGAGAGGTAGCAGGTACCTCGTGTTATCAACCTAGGTGTGTGCAAACTAGCCCAAACACCACAATTATTTTAAAAACAGTGCTTTAGTGATCTTATAATGAGTGATAGCTCGGAAAAAGTCCCATGCTGATCCTAAATCATAAATGAATCCCTTTTGCATCGCTAGAAATTGACGTTCATCTCCTCTGCAATTGTCTTTTGAGCCTTTATCCTATATCTACTACACGGCAAGAAGGTCGAAAGGCTTAGGACGAGGCAGTGTTGTGAAAGGCGATCGCCAATGGCAAGAGGCAAGGTGAGGCGACCCTTCATCGCCTTTTAGCTTTGTGGTGAGGCGATCTTCAAAAGGCGACGCCATGACGACTAAAGGCGAGAGGCAAGAGGCTAGAAAGGCGTCGCTTGTTGTATTTTCTTATAAAAAGACTGCAAGTTTAGGGTTTTAAAAGTTAATTGTGGTATTAAATGGTGCCGCAATTCAAAAAGGTGAGCGGCGAATGCGAGGCAGACCCTTGTCGCCCTTTATTGCCGTCCAAAACATTGGGATGGGGTCTAGTTTTCTATTTTGCTAATGAAGCCATGTTAGAGTCTTAGAGAGCTACTACTGATAGACTGATGACACTAGGCTAAAATTGGAGTTTTTATGGGATTGTCTTTACGCCTGAAATGAAACACTCTCTCTGTTTCATAAAAAATGTCCAAGGTTGACTTGACATGAAGTTTAAGAAAAAATAAAGAAGATTTTTCTATCTTGTGGTCCTAAATTAAAGTTATGTCGAATGTACCAAAATGCCTTTAATCTTGTGGTCTTAAACATGCCACATGAACTTGTGGTCTTAAAGTGTTGCCAAAAAAAGGAAAAGGGTCATTCTTTTTGAAACAAACTAAAAAAGATAGTAGGTCATTCTTTTTGAAATGGAGAGGGTAATAAATAATGATTCGAGATGTAACAGATAGTTTTGAAACAAACTTTCTTAAAATTTATTTGACGGCGGTGTTAGTGTCAACTTGCACCTCAGTTGTCCCAACGAATACATGCTACCTCCCACTATAGGTGCCGAGTAACTCTACTCACCAAAGCTTAGAGAGATGAGAAGCAATCACCTTTGTGTTGTTTGCCTTTGCTGGGATTTGAGCTTGAGACTTTAGGGTTCTCCTTCCACTTCATTCATTACTAAGCCACATCCTTACTGTAAAGAAACAAAAATAATGACTTTTATAAGTTGCCCCCAAGGCCTAGCTTGAGTGGCAAAAGGTGGAGGATTTGTGACTTAGGTCGCAGGTTCAAGCCCCACACCATGCAAAGTGAAGCCCGGTATTTAAGTGGAGAAGGGTAGAGGGGCGGGCCCATTATCCATCGAGTTTAGAAGGCTGTGATTGGTCCAAAGGGCAGACGGATTTCTCGGTTATTAAAAAAAAAAGACTTGTTTAAGTTGATATTTACTAAGTTCTGCCTGTAAGTGCATGTAAATTGTGATGTTCTTTGTAATCTATGTACTCTCTTCAACTTTTGCTTCTATTCTCTCTCTACATCTTTTTTATTATTGTGCTCCATTTGTCATCAGGGTCATAAGAGCTATGTTCCCAATATGATCAGTGGAGCATCTCAAGCTGACATAGGTGTGCTGGTAAGAGCTTTTGTCGTATATCTTTTAAGTCTTTCATTTTGTGTGAATCAACTCTTTACTTGGAAATGTTGAATCCCGAATTATTGAATTCTGTAACAAAATGGGTCCAAATATAGTGAATTGGACAGTGAGGATTCATATGAAAACTCCAATAGGTTGGGATTGAGGCATAATAATAGTAGCTGATCATTGTTTGCTCTATTGTGAAGGTTATATCTGCTAGAAAGGGTGAATTCGAAACTGGATATGAAAGAGGTGGGCAGACACGTGAACATGTTCAATTGGCAAAGACCCTAGGGGTTACAAAGCTTATTATTGTTGTAAATAAGATGGATGATCCTACTGTCAATTGGTCTAAAGAAAGGTGATCTTCCGTCTACTATTTCGATTTGTATTATCACATCTTGTATACACTAGCAACTAGTCTTGATCCAACTTATTCATGAAGGTATGATGAGATTGAGTCAAAAATGGTTCCGTTCTTGAGATCATCTGGGTACAATGTCAAGAAAGGTAAAGAAGGATTATTTACTTGCAGATTGCCTCTTTGTTTGATGTACTTGTTTTTTCATATTTATGTTCATTTATTGAATGTAACTGGTAACTGTTATTCTCTACTTTGTTTAAAGATTCTACATATTGGCTAAGCTGCTGATGCTTGATTCGTGTTCTATTTGTGCTTGAATTTCAGATGTTCAATTCCTTCCAATCTCTGGGCTTTTTGGTTCAAATTTGAAAACTAGATTGGAGAAGAGTGTATGCCCATGGTGGAGTGGTCACTGCCTTTTTGAAGTCCTTGATGCAGTCGAAGTTCCACCTCGAGATCCTAATGGTCCATTGAGGTACTTCTTTCCTCTTTCTACTTATTTGGTGGCATCTTCCTATTTCTGTTTCCTTCTCCACTCATATTTTCTAATTCCAATGCTAACCTTCTAGGTTATTTTGCTCGAGGAGTAAGACTTGGAAGTTTTGTTTGTAATATTTATTTGATCTTTTATTTCTATGCATCATCGCTCTTGTTTCCTTCACCGGATCATAAGCGAGGAATTCCTTCTATTTTTCTTGTCTCGTAACTCCCCTCTACACTTGTGCCAAGTTGTTTACCTATTTCAATTTCCATTTTCTTTGCAGAATGCCTATTATTGACAAATTTAAAGACATGGGAACTGTCGTTATGGGTAAAATTGAGTCTGGAAGCATACGTGAGGGTGATAATCTACTGATTATGCCAAACAAGGTGCTATTTTTTTTTACCTTAATTGTATCAAGTTTTTTGATTGATGGAATACTTGAGGAAATTCATCTTACGAGCTGATTTATAGGCTGCTGTAAAAGTTCTTGCCATATTCTGTGACGAAGACCGAGTAAGGCATGTTGGTCCCGGGGAAAATGTGCGTGTTAGGTTATCTGGAGTTGAGGAAGATGACCTTTTGTCAGGCTTTGTCTTGTGCAGTGTTGGTATGTTTTCTCAACTGATCTATCTCCTTGTCTTAATGATTTGACATTCCTTATCTTCTTGATCTATGCCAATTATTTGTGATTTTTTCTATTGCTAACGAGTTAAATAATAGAAGAAATATTACTTCTATTGACCATGTGATGTAAGCAAGTGGTATGTATCTGATAACATGT
Organism: Solanum acaule; assembly: GCA_036250505.1. NCBI lineage: Eukaryota > Viridiplantae > Streptophyta > Magnoliopsida > Solanales > Solanaceae > Solanum > Solanum acaule. The sequence goes on along the minus strand of JAJOOR010006064.1, from coordinate 21,643 downwards.
CATGAGAAAGAATTATGTTACATATAACATAACAGCTCACTGGTAATGGACTGGTGAATATGTTATTGTCGTATTTGCTAGGGAAAAAATGCATAAAAAGTAGCCTTTTTGCACTGGGGTGTGCAAAGCAGTTAGCAGTCTGTACTTTTGTGAATTTAAGAAGGGTGCTATGTTTTTAGATGATGCTGTATATGTCATGTTAGCCCCTGATTATGTCAAAAGAACCGTTTACACCCTTTTACAAATATCAGTTGGACCAGTGGGCTAGCAAGAACAAATAAATACAATACTTGTATTTAATTCTATTTGTGTTGGAGTCGCTCTCTGTCTACGCTGTCCACCATTCAGTCTCTAGTTTAATCATATTTTTGTGGAGAATTTATGAAGGGTGCAAAAGATACAACTTTTGACAGCACTTCATTTAATCAGGTAGGTTAGTTAGATATTGAGCTCTATGAGAAGCTGATATGTATGATAATTTAGAACAAGTCATGCAAATGAATTAAGTTGTAGCAAAAAGCATTCAAACAAATAGGAAATGGTTGCAAGTGTAACTCATACAAAAATATCTTATCAGCTATTTGATAACAAACTAACATTGATATGTAGTCCTTACCTGGGCAACACACACATTCAGTTGTAGCTGGTGTTGAGGTAGCTTGCACTTTAAGTCAATCACTATGTAGTCTGCTAACAAATATACAGTTACCAGCTTCTTTTTAAAAAAAAAGGCAAGAGGAAGATTTTTGACAAGGATAAGAGAGGAAGTGATTTCTTTGTCTTGGTTTAATGAAAATTTAAATGTGGTTTCATATTGTAATCTCAAGTGGGTTTAGACTATCATTTTGTGATGGATAGCTTTCAAGCGTTTTTGTATTTCTAACAAAGCTTACTGTTTGCAGCAAAGCCAATACCTGCAGTTACTGAGTTTGTTGCACAGTTACAGATTCTTGAGCTGTTGGACAATGTATGAATCCAACCCTAACTTAGCATTTCATTACCTCACTTGGATTCTAAATTGCACATGTGCTACCAGTCTTCTGTTAATGGAATTTCATGTTGTCAGGCTATTTTTACTGCTGGATACAAAGCTGTATTGCATGTCCATGCGGTTGTTGAGGAATGCGAGATTGTTGAACTGATGCAGCAGATTGATCTAAAAACGAAGAAACCTATGAAGAAAAAACCTCTGTTTGTTAAGAATGGCGCTATTGTTTTATGCTGTGTTCAGGTTAGCTGTCTAGTTGAAAACCTGTAGATTGGGAATACATGGTTCTTAGATCGACTCTTATGGTTGTCTTTCATAATTTTGGGTTACTTCAAGTTATATTTGAATTTGCAGAAGGTACAATTCCTGTATCACAATGTGTTCTGTGTTTTGTCCCACCTTTCTAACAGGGAATGATGAAGATTTTCTAGTTTGAGGACAAAATCTTTGCTTTACCTTGAATTCCCTAGGCCCTTTCAAGTTCACCCTTTTTTGGTTGTTTTTAGAGCTAGATCCTTAGGTTAACGTCTTGTGTTGGTATTTGAACCTCTTGAAACTATCATGCCAGGTGAATAATATGATATGTGTAGAGAAATTCTCCAACTTTGCACAACTTGGACGATTCACTCTTCGCACTGAAGGTAAGAAACCATTGTGTTTGTAACCTCAAATTTCTTTTTATTTCTGTATCATCACACGACATAGGAGGATCATAATTTCTGTCATTTGTGCAGGGAAAACTGTTGCTGTGGGGAAAATTACTGCACTGCCTACTGTTGCTGATAGTGCATAAACAGCATAGGCAAACTCAGAAGGTGGACTTCTTGCTTCCTTTTGTTGCTACTTCACATAAAAGTTTTTTGGAAATAAACATGTTTTGAGTTGCGAGATTTTAGGAATTATCCAGTATTGAACATTGATTTTTAGATGTTGTAGTTTTGTGGACCATTGCTTTTGATATCCGGTTTCAAGCTGATGATCACTCACACGAATCTTTACTATTTGAATTGTGTTTTCAGAGGTAAGTTAAGTTGAGCATACAAGGTTTTCATTGCACCCTGCTAGAGCAGTGGCAACACAAACATGTGGTCCTCCGCAGCATTTATTGGAACAGAAGTTGGTCCTTTGTTCAGATACACACATAAATGTTCCATCAGTTTAGTGGAGATGTTTTCCATAGCGTGGTGTTGTTTCTGGTTTTTGTTATTTTCACCCCCATCCGATGATGTATTGTTTTCTAGAATGATATCCAGTATGAGGTTATTTGGTTATACACTTGTGCCATCATAACTTAAAACAAAATTTTGGCATTGGAACTTTAAGTGCTGCACATCTGTTATTCAATTCTTGGCATTGACTATGACTATTAGTTTATTGAGCTGATATTTATATAATCCAGGACCTATATTTTTTGGACATTATATAAAGTATCTTGCAGAAATATTATTACGGTATATAAAATCAACAAGCTTTCCTCTAGTCTTTTGGCATTAATCCTCGCGACTCCCAGCTACATCTTTCCTTTTTTGTGACCGGTACGATCTCTCTTACACACATTGGGAATATGCATTTCTTGCTTGGTCTAAGGTTAGAGTACGACAACATACACGCAGTGAAATTGGGGTGTGCATAAAGCTTACTCCTACCTTTGTTGAGGTAGAGGTAACAATATGGTCTAAAGTTGGTATATAATTGTCAAGATAGTGATAATTAATTCTTAATTTCACTGTCAAATTAAGATAATAGTGTATGTTAGAATGCAGTAAATGATGTGTGATAATCAATTAAATTATAGGAATTAATTAATTTAGACGTATTGAATTTGTGGGTGCACCATTCTATTAGGAGGTAAAAAAAGCAAAAACAAAAGGAGGAAAAAGAAGGGGCGCGTCTATCAATTAACTAGAGCCACAGCCACAGCCACAGCCACTTATGAGATGCTGCTGCAATCTTCTTCCTTCATCTCCTTGAAATGGGGTACATCTTCTCTCAATCCCTCAATCTGCACTTTCCAAATCCCTTGCTGTCATTACTCCAAATTACCAACTCCTCTGAGATTCTCTGCTCTAAAAACCAGAGCCATCCATGACGAAAAGGACCAGAATTCTCAACCTTCCATTCTCATTCAAGATAAAGAAAACGAACTACTCAACCAGGTATAACTTCACCTTTCCCCTTTCTCATGGATTTTTCAAGTAAGATTGGTCCAGAATATTACTATATTCAGAGGATTTGTACTTAGTAGTACTATATGTTTTTTTCCCAAAATTATTTAATTCTAGAGCGAGAGTGAGAATACCAGTTGTAGTGAAAATTCAACTGATTTTGATAAGCTCAATTGAGCTCATCCAAAGATTGAGTTTATACGTGGTCTAAATTGACTCGTAAAAAAACTTATTTTTATGTTTGATATGTTTTACCTAATAATCATAACAACATCAACATATCTATTGTAGTCCACAAAGTAGGGTTTGAGTAGAGTGTACCCAAACCTAAAATTTACCTCAGAGGTGAGATAGAGATGGGAAAATCTCATACACCCTCAACTCAAGACCAAAACATTCTAGATAAAGAGGTAACGGAAGTACGAGAGACAATAGATAGTAATAAAAATAATAAAATAATACTCACGGAACCATATATAGCGATAGAAATTGAAGAACAAGAAACTACGAGAGTTGTCCTATGACTACTAGTAAGGGGCAGCACGACCATGCACTCCTACCTACTAGTATGGACACCCCTACCTGCTAATGATCATAAGAAAGAAAAAAGTTTTATTAGTTATTTAAATGAATTATAAGAAGAAAAAAAAACCTTTGTAAACTGGTTGGATTATTCACTTTCGTTTTCCAACTGGTTGTGTGAATTTATGTTGGTAAAATTTTAATTTAGGAAGTTGAAGAGAGTGTAAGAGTACTGAAAAATGCTGCAAAAACAAGAAAGGTTCCAGCAGAGGAGATTTTGGCTGCTTTGGCTGCGATCGAGAGAGCAAAAATTGATTCCTCCAGGTTTCTTGAAACTCTTGGTGGAACCAAATCGCCTGGGAGGACATGGATGCTCATTTTTACAGCTGATGTTTGTAACTGGTTTTTATTTTCGTTCGTTTTTATGCTTTGATCAAGTTCCCTATATTGTCCAATGCTTCATTTTAACTTGAAACCTTTATATTGCAGAAAGGATTAGGACAAGGTAGATATTTCCCAATTACAGCCATACAGAGATTTGATGCAGCTGTAAGCTTTACTTGTCTTTTTTATCCGTCTCTTAACACTGATTATGGTAATTACTCTTAATTTAGAAGATAAAACTAGAGAATATGTATTCTAACGATGACTTAGAGTAATGATTCATATGACCTTTTGGATAACAGCTAAATAATAATACTCTTAATGGGGTGATATAACTATGTTTGTTAGTTTTTGTCTCTCTTCCCTACTTCTTGTGTCATGTAATGGTCGGTACAAATCCAGATTACAATTTCCTTCATGAATGCAACCAAATAAGCAAGATTCGTGTCTTTGTATAACTTGTGGATTTACCATGGTAGAGAGATGATTAGATCAAATGACAGGTCACATGGTTGTTGCATGTGAGAGCAGGGGGTGCTAGAGCAATGAACATGAATAACAGATCCTTTTGTTTCTAATTGTGTAAACTGTTAGATGAGATAACATCAAATAATTCAATCTCATAAAGACCTATGGTGTTAGCTAATTCTCGTCAGTTATAAATTGTGTATCTAGTTATATAATGTTACACTGGGGATCTTCTATAAAATGACTATCTTAGTGTACATTTCCCTGCTCGGAATTAACTTCAAATCCAAGAGAAGAAGATAAAGATAAACAAGTGCACACCCGCTATTCAAATATATTTGTTTGTGCTATACAAGCAACCTACATTCTCTCTTTAAATATCTGCTTCCTTTAGTTGTTCAGATGATGCACTCCAATTTAACTGCAGAGTGTAGATGCTTTCTTCTTTCAATCCTAAGATGTTTGAATAAAATTCTAGGCGAAGAGGATTGAAAATGGTGTTTACCTGGGGCCTCTTGGATTCTTGACATTTGAAGGGCCATTTTCATGGAAGAATAGGATTCTAGCTTTCGTATTTGAGTGGCTTCGGATAAAACTTGGACCATTTGATCCTTTTGATATCAGTATTAAGGGAAAAGAGGAAAGAGAACCTAGCAATAAGGATAAGGATCCATTTTTCATCTGGTTTTACATTGACGAGGAAATAGCTGTTGCTCGAGGACGGAGTGGAGGGACAGCTTTCTGGGTCCGTTGTAGACGTGTTGGCTATTCCTGAAAGCTTCTGTATGTATGTATAGTTTGACTCTCCCAATGCACATGACGTTGGATAGATATACTATACTACTGAATTTATGAAGTGTATGGTATATGTAAAGGAACTAGGAGAGATAATGTCAATATTATAGGAAGCATTCCCTTCCTTCAACTGTTTCAGTTCTTTTACTTGTGTGTTAATAGGTATTACTCTTAGATTGAAAAATCTTTGTAAACAAGATTACAAGAGTATAGAATAAGGTTCTTTTTTGCATATTTTTATGGCTTGTAGATATAATACTATAGCAGCCTCATTTGGTTCAGACGCGTTAGCATTGATGTTTGGACAATCAAGATCATTGGTGGCATCCGTCTCATCTTGGTTCACACATCATCTGCTCTTGATGTTGCAAATGGGACTGTTGTCTGTTTACATAAAGGTGCCAGAAGAAAGATTGATTATCCTTGCAAACCTGAGAAAAGAAGGCTTAACAACAGACACATAACAATAGGAGTTACACACAGAATGAATAGGACATCACCACAACACTTTAACAATCATAAAGGGAGACTCATGGTTTGTTTGCTGCTAGGGAACGCAAGTAGTTTAGACCACCTTGAAAGTAGTTGACTAGGGTTTCTTGTTGTGGCATGCTTTCGCGTATAATAGGAATCTCTTTGAAGTTTTCAGCCCATCGATGGAGTGAAGGGAACTTCTCTGGATCAAGTAGCTTCACATTTCCTACTTCCTCCATGGCACTGAGCCAAAGAGTTTTCCAACCCATCACTAGATCCAGGTAGCCTATCTGCTCCCCGCCAAAAAACTTCTTGCCTTCAATCTGCTTCTCGATAAATGCATACAATTCTTGTACGGACTCTATAGCTTTTGCTTTTGCCTCTCCTTCATCTTGCATTGCTATAGCTTGCCATGATCCTATGACACACTGAACATGAAAATTAACACAATCAGAAAGCTATCATTTAGTCATTTGCTATTCTTGTCTATGATATTTTATCAGATGCATTAACTTGTATAGCATGATTTTATCAGATGCATTAACTTGTATTGCATTCTTCACAAATCACACCAAATGACCCGAAATGGTTACATATATATGATTGCAGTTGACTGAAGATCATGTTTATGGTCTCATAATTTAAGCTATCTGAATGTTACTTAGTACATATATCTGCTAGTTTTTGTACAATAACAACAACATATCCGGTGTAGTCTCACACAGTGGGGTCTGTGGAGGGTAGTGTGTACGCAGACCTTACCTCTACCTCGTAGGTAAGGCAGAGAGGTTGTATCCGATGCTCAAAACAAAAAACAGTCTAGGAATCTGCTAAGTTTTTGTATGCCTTATATTTGAAGAATTGGATTATGCCAAGAAAGAAAAGACTACCTTGTCATCAACAAATTGTGCCCAGAAACGAGCTGTAGCTCGTTCATGAGGATCCTGAGGCAACAAAGAGTATCCTTTCCATGTTTCATCAATATATTCAAGGATAACAAGTGATTCAACGACGGGTTTGTCATCGTGTAGTAGGACAGGGATCTTCTTATGAACAGGATTGGACTTGATGAGTAACTCACTCTTGTTCAATAAATCTTCTTGTATGTACTCATAGTCAACTCCCTTGAGCTTCAAAGCCCATTCTACTCTAGTGCAAAATAGGCTTCCTGATGACCCTATCAACTTAACTTCTCCCATTTTTTCAATGAAAAATCTATAGAATTTGCTGTGACTGATACAATTTGTTTGAATATTTTGCTTTACTCTCTAGTCTTTATAAGCATTAATATAGTCTCATACATTTACTGCTAGGAAGGTGCTATGATGGAACCACAAGTATAAAAATAAAATAGTATACAATATTTTTATTTCTTCCATAAATCGAAAAATCTAACACGACTCATTCAACTTGTATTTTTTAATTAGGTGTTCATACTCTTTTCGGTCTATTTATCATGTTTGACTTTTGCATGTCCCTTAAAATAGTTTTACTAAAAGGATTTAAATTACCTTTGTTTAATCTTTTACTCAATCAAATCTATTGCAGTCAAGTTCCAACAATCGAACACCCAAAAAAAATATATTTTCGTTGCATCAAAGGAGGAAAAAAATGACAATCCTTGCACATGTATTTCCTCTATAGTCGATTTGAAGGAAGTAGTTTATAATTTTTAAGAGACTTTTTGGAAGTTACGACCAAGTTTACCGTACACCCAACGAATATGCATTATTTTTTGCAATTTGTGTATATAAGTATTATAGTGGACTCCAAACTTATTGGACTAAATCCTAATTCAATGCACAATGTTATACTTTGAAATTATGAGCAAAACATTAATGAAAAATGATATAACATACAGAAAATTTGCTCATAAAGAATTGTTATATCATGGGAAAAGTTGAAAAATAATATAGTATATAATATATTAGGAGTTAATATCTCAAATGGTCACTCAACTAATACTTCTTTTCACAGAAAGTCACTCAACTTTCATTTATAACTTTAAAGTCACTTAACTATGAAATTTTTTCACAGAAAGTCACTCAACTAATAGTTCTTTTCACAGAAAGTCACTCAGTTTTCTTTTATTACCTCAAAGTCACTCAACTATGAATATTTTACCTACAAAGTCACTCAACTATCGATATTTCATTTAGAAAGTCACCAACCAATTTATATATTTTTTTCATTAAATTTTGTTGAAATACAATTTTTGTTTTTAAAATAATAAGATGCCCATTTAATTATTTTATTAAATTTTGTTAAAATACTATTTTGTTTTAAATTATTCTTTAAAATAATAAATATTCGTTTTAATTATTTTATTAAATTTTGTTGAACTAATTTTTTAAGAAACAATACACAGTAGGATATTTTTAAATCGAAAATGATGCATTGCATGTCATCCACCGTTACCAGTGTTGGTGCCTGGCAGCACACCATTTTTTTTATAAAAAAAATCTTTTTAAAAGAATTATCTTTCAACAAAATTAAATAATATATTAAAATGAGTATTTTACTATTTGTTAAGAAATTAGTTTAAACCAAAATTAGTGTTTCAATAAATTTAATAAAATAATGAAAATGAGAATCTTATTATTTTTTAAGAAATTAGTTTTTAAAAAATTATGTTTCAATAAAATAATTAAAATAAGCATCTTATTATTTTGTTAATAAAATTGTATTTCAATAAAATTTAAAAGAAAAAATATTTAAATTGATTGGGTGACTTTTGAAATGATATATCAATAGTTGAGTGAGTTTGTAGGTAAAATATTTATAGTTGAGTGACTTTGAGGTTATAAAAGAAAGTTGGGTGACTTTCTGTGAAAAGAACTATTAATTGAGTGACTTTCTATGGAAAAAAAAATACATAGTTAAGTGACTTTGAAGTTATAAATAAAAATTGAGTGACTTTCTATGAAAAGATGTATTAGTTGAGTGACAATATGATATATTAACTCAATATATTAGGCATCCACGATCTTTTCTATTTCATTAGTCAATGTTATCTTCCAGAAGAATCAATGAAGTGAATCTTGAGCACGTTATTATAGAAATCAAAATCAATATAGCCTACTTATTTTATACTAAAAGGTAAGACTAGGGGTGTTCATGATTTGGATAAAAACTGATTTAAATCGAAAAATCGAAGTATACCGATAAAATAAAATCGATTTTATTTGAGTTTGGTTTGGTTTGAATTTAGATTTTTGAAAACCAATAATATTTGGTTTGGTTATGATTTTATTCGAAAAAACCGAAGAAATAACCGAACCGAACCAATGAATAATATACACATATTTTATTAATATACATACTTAATATATTGTTTTTAAAAACAATTTTAAAGATCTTATATATATATATTCGTTAAAATTTCATTATAATTTACTTATTGAAAGCAAAAACGTCCAAGATGAAAATATTTATCTTATTGATTTCATGTATATGAGTATCTATATGACAATTCTTTGTGGACTGAAAATGTTATTGTCTCTTCATTCTAGGCCAATATAGTGAGCTTTATTGATAGTAAATTTAGTGATCGAAAGTTAAGTAATTTAAGTCATTCTAACTATTTTTCGTTTTGAATGGATTGTTATCACTTTTTCACATTTTGAATGAATTGTTTCTTTTATTTTTGTATATGGTTAATAACCGAATAACCAAACCAAACCAAACCGAAACCGATAACTACCAAACCGATAAATGTATATTATATTTGGTTTGGTTTGGTTTTGATAATTTTAAAACCGATTAACTTGGTTTGATTTTGATTTTGACCAATAACCAATTCAAACCAACCCGTGAACACCCCTAGGTAAGACTAATATCAATGGAACGCTACTTGAAAACGGCTCTATAATTCAGCAAAAAGAAATAAAAGAAGAAGCTAATTTATCAACTTAAGTTTTCACATGACAAAATAATCAAGAAAAAACTCTAGCTTATCATATCATATATATATATATATATATATATAAAAGAAAATCTTAGGCCCGCCTACGTGGCTCTATCACAAACCTGAATTCCCTGTAAATTTATTTATTTCCAAAACTAGCCTTCCCTTTTCATTAAAAGTTCTGACTTTTATGAAAATTTGCGACTTTAATGAAGAGTTGCGACTTTAATGAAGAGTTGCGACTTTTATGAAAAGTTGTGATTTTTATGAAAAATTGTGACTTTAATAAAGAGTTGCGACTTTTATGAAAAGTAGCGCCTTTTATGAAAGGTTGTGACCTTTCTGAAGGGTTGCAACTTTTCCAAATAGTTGTAACCTTTCCGATAAGACACAATAAACATTTTTTCACACTACCCTTTGTTGTCTATAAATAGAGGGATTTCCTCTCATTTTAAAATAACGAAAATTCTGAACCTCTTCTTCTTCTTCTTCACAATTAAATATTTGTGTACTTTGCTCCTGTTGAGTGATTTATTGACACAATTGCTTATGTTACAGTTTCTGGTATATATCTTTACAGTCATTAATTTATGCTTATATTATAAAGGATAAATGATACGATGTAATAATTATCATTTTTCTTTATATTATTAATGTTTGTTACTACGTAATCTTGTATGTAAGATAATATAGTGTTTTAGTTTTAATGACTAATAGGTTTTAAGTATTATTTTATAAATTCTGTGATATTAAATTCCCGCGCGAAGCGCCAGTAATTTTACAAGTATATATATAAACGAGAACCCTAGACCCGCCTACGTGGCGCCACAAACAAAATCAATATTCTTTTTTAATTTATTTTATTTCAAAAACTAGCTTTCCCCTTTCATGAAAAGTTGTGATTTTTATGAAGAATTGTACTTTATGAAGAGTTGCGACATTTATGAGAAGTTGTGACTTTTATTGCGACTTTTATGAACGGTTGTGACCTTTCCGATACGACACAATAAGCATTTGTTCACACTACCCTTTGTTGTTTATAAATAGAGGATTTTCCTCTCATTTTAAAACAACAAAATTTTTGAACTTCTTCTTCTTCTGGACAATAAAATATTTGTGTACTTTGCTTCTGTTGAATGACTCATTGACACTATTGTTTTTGTATCAACACACTGGTGAATAGTATCATTCTATACCGAGAGGATCTATTCCTTTAAATCTCGGGTACTAGAGGGGGAAAATTTCTTTAAGGGGACATTGTGCATTCAGTGGGCTCGATTTTTTCCATTTTGTTTCATTCTGTTGTTACAGATTTTGGTATGTTTTTAACAATCATTAATTTATGCTTATATTATTAATTGGTATTTTTTAGTACATGTTGTAAACTTTGTTGTTCATGTTTCTGCAAAGTTATTGTTACAAGTATTTGTTAGTATAGATTAAATAACAAACGCTAATTGAGTATTCAAGAAAGTTTACTCTACTGAAATTGTTGAAGGTACAATAAAAAAAGCCCCTTATAAATCTCTAATTTCTTCATCAACAATGTCATTCATTCACATACAAGGATGAGATTTTGTGTTCTTAAGAAAATCCTCTAAGAATTAATAATTTTGCATGCCTATTATTTTTGGTTTTTATGTTGTTGTTATCTACTTTTACTAAATTTTATCAGTGGATATTATGAGTACTTTAAGGATTGAAAGTTGATCGAAGTGTTAGTCAATTTTTTGAGGTATGCTATTTCAAAACCTAGGAACTTTTCTGGTTAGAATGATTTGTTATCATCATTGGATATCTCATAGTTTACTCTCTTTAATGTATGTTTTTTCTCACCGTGTTGTTGTCTCCTTAAAATTGTATTGATTATTTTTCGTTTGGTATGTATATGATCTCACTTGGACAAAACTTTCGTCCTTTTAATGTTTTTCTTTTTTTCCTTCTCATTAGTAGGCTCTTCTAATATTTTTTGTGTGAGTTATGACTATTTTCGGCAAGCTTAATTTGAAGAATATGAAACAAAACCTGCTCTAAATAAAAGTAATATCTTAAGCTACAAAAGATATGTCTATTAATATAGATTTGTTGTCCTTCATGTCCCAAGTCAATGCTAAGCATTTGAATTATCTAGGTTAGACTCATTTTTATTTTTTTAATGTTCCAGAATATTTCTTTAACATGAGTCTAGAATCCAAAATTTTGATCTACTTGTACTTTCATAATGCAACAATTATGCATACATATTACTGAAAAAATCGTAAAGTTGCATTGATGAGGCATCTAGAAGGGTCTTTAGAGCAGCAGTTTAACTAAGTATGAATTTCTAAAAGGGTCAACAATATTATTTTGTTGTTTTTTCAAATTTATTTTTCTCCTTCTATAAATTTGTTAGAGTAACAAAGTAACAATAACGAAAAGTGGTGAACGTTTGACCTCAGACAAGTGGATTGTCTCAAAAAATTTATTTATGTTGTTGTCGTGTACATCTTTAACGGTCTTAACTTATTTATAACTAATATTGATTATCGAAAACTTTCACATAATTTTTTTTCTCAAGGAGTTATTCTAACCATAAAATTATCAGATTCTATATTTTTCATGTACAAAAAAATAGAAAAAGTGATGTTTAATCGCTACATAAAAACATCACTCAGTTTTAACAAATCAATTATATCATCAAATGATTAGATATCAAGATATTTTTAATCATTAATTACATAGTTACAATTCTTGAGATATGTGATAATGTCAAATCATTTAATTTCTGTTGAAATGTTCTTAAAATCTACTATTTTTTTTTATAACAGTTGATTATTGGAAAGATTGTTCAAAAGCTTAGAAAAATTATTTGTGTCAGCGCGAATAAATTACCTAGTTAATATATATAAAAATATATAGATAATAATAAAAAGTAACATAGTTTTTAAAGAGTCTTTCTTCAAAGGGTATGCACAAATTTTAATTTTCTTGCTTTCAAAAATAAAAAAGATAAAATAAAATAAAATAAAATAATAAGACGATAAACATTGACCATTTTGGAACTTGCACCATTAGGAGGTGATAAGTATTCGGTGAGCATAATGCAAGTACCTTGGCATGCCAAATTATTGCCAAAAAATATACGATCACTGTCCCTAATTACTTGTCCATTTTTTCTTTTATAGTTGTTCCTAATTATTTGTTTATTTTGACAAATTAAGAAAGAACAATTTTTTTTTTACTTATTATACCCTCAATTAAATAACTAATTACTTTGAAAAATGTAGAACTTTTCATCCAGTTCATAATTAATAGAGGTAAAATGATAAACTCACTATATCATTAATTATATTCTTAATATGTGTGTCAATTTAAAAGTGAACAAGTAATTAGGAACAGAGGGAGTATTAAGCAAATAAAACGAGTTATATCATTCGAACAGACATATGTCTCCATCGCTTTGAATGCACTTGCTATGTGTTGCCTACATACTGAGCTGAAAATGTCGTTTCGGCTGTGGCAATGATAACTACTTCTTCATTTTCTAACCTACCCAACTAAATAGGCCCATAACCAACTAAGATGGACTTGCTTCCTCCACTCCAAAGCGGGCTTTTGTGTCCGTTTTCTCTCACTTCATTCAAGTTGAATTACATAATTTCAAATTACATCCATACTCATATAACACTTATTTTTTTTATTCAAGACATTAAAGAAAAATATTTTTCTCTAGTAAACTTTGACCACATAAATCAACATGATAGTAGAATATATATGAATTAATCTAGAATATGTCTTATCCTCACATATGAGGAGATATATCAGAAATCTAAAATAACGATCTAATAAAAGTGTGCACTCTTTTATCATCTATATACGTTTGTACATATAAAATGATCATATAATTCAAACCTTTATTTTTAATGAAAAAGCACGAAAATGTACACAACATTGTCCCACATGACCCTTTGATGCTTGTTTGTGCATTGAATTATGATACATTTGTCTGTCCACTTGATAATCACACTATAGAAAGTTGAAATTTATGCCCCACTTGCTTTTGACTATCTACTACTATTATATTAGGGGTCGTTTAGTTGGAAACAAGTTATTCCAGGATAAGTTATTCTGGGATTAGCTATCCTGAGATAACTTATCCCACCATATATATGGGATAACTTATCCCATCACTATGATATAAATGGTGGGATAAGTTATCTCAAACATGACAACCAAACAACATAATTTTTTTTTATCTCATTACTATTATTTTTAATCCCTCACACCAAACAAGCCCTTATAGTGTTTGTAAAATAGGTTTTAGGACCACCTCCGTAAATCTTGTATTCTTCGTATATAGATAAAAGAAATAGATTCATTCAACACAAAAAGTTTGCCCTCATTGGATATGTTGCTAAAATAGCTACTACTCCAATAATGTACTAACATATCTAAACAGATAGCATTTCAATGTTCAACAACATTAAACTTATGCTTTCTTTTTTTCATTTATCTTAAGTTATTGGATAAGTCAAACATATTCACATAAATTGAACGAAAAAGGGACAAGGGTTATATATGAAGCCTACATATCTAGTTATTAGGTAGGTAGACTGAGGAATAGCAGAAATTGCAACTGTACTGTTGACAAGTCGAAGCAGTAAAAACTCCTTTTCCTTTTTTGCTTTGGCACAAATCCCCATATATATGTCTCTTCAACATTGCTATTTTCTTTTCGTTTATTTTTACTTGTTCAGTATTTTAAAAATAGATTTTTATTTTTATAAAAAATTATTTCTTTCTTGTTTAATAATATTAATCATTAGTATTTCTTAAGAGACATGTAAAGTACAAAATAGATAAGTAAAAAAGCTAACGGAGGGAGTATTAATTAATTCTTGTCCACACAAATTGAGCAACTAACCACCCATTTCAATTCATGAGTGTTTCACTTCCCTTTCCTTGTTCCATTTTCAGACTCATGATGTTCTAACCTGAAATAATATCATCAACAATAATGTTTTTAGAAGATGAAAAAGAACCTTAACAAGAAAAATGAAGTTCAATGCTCACTTCTCATCAGATAGTTTCACCAATACTCTTCTTCAGGTAAGAAACTTCATATATATATTATCTGGTTCTTTAAATTATGATTATTTATGCCATAGATTTATTATTCTTCCGCGTTAGGGTCATTTAGTAGAAGTATTAGAAAAAATAATACATATATTATTAGTTTTGATATGTTATTTATTAATCCCTTATTTGGTTAGGGTAATATTCTTATTCTAATACACTCATAACAAACCAATCCGTCAATATAAAATAATACTAAAATTATACACCCTACAAAACCCCCTTTTAGTATTTGTGTGTTAATGTGTTAGTGATTAGCTACAAGTAATTAATCAAGCCTGAAGAACAGATAATTTTAATTTCTTACAAGTAGAGTTAGTAGTCTGAACAGAAACAAGAGACATTATTTGTTTATTAATGGGTTAAAATACACTTAATATTTTTTTAAAAAAATTATACTATGATATTCCTTAATAAAAATCTTTGGCTTCTCAATAGAGAAAAAGATAGCGACGCAAGCTTTCTGTTCGCCAGTAAAATCATACTCTCTGCTTAACTTATGTGACACGTTTTATTTTTTATTCTAGTAAAGATTGTTATTTTTCTACTATTAAAAATAACTTAATTTTAATAAAACAATTTATAAAATAAAATATCTTAAATTTTTTTAACACATCTTTTTTTTTAAAATTTTATGTTAAATCAATCGGCATCACTCTCCAAATAGTTAGGTCATTGGGGATAAGGAGAAGGTACAAGAATTAATTATGAGTAATTAATGTAGGTTAGTGATATAGTGAGAAGTCATAATACGAGGTTACACCTTTCGACTATTGATTGGCTAATGGACGTGGAATTCTCCATTTGTACTAATAAGATTTGACATGTAGGGACATACAATTCTATCTTCTCCATGTCTTTTATTTTTCCTTTTATCGTGTTGTCCGAATCAACTTTCTTCGTATCTTTTCAAATAATAGAAACTTCAAAATTCCTAATAAAAGTTTCAAATATATAAAGTATATATTACTATTCAATTTATCTATCTTACTTTTTAAAATTTTATGCAAAATATTTATGACTAGTTTTAAAAAAAAACTGAAGGTAGAAAAAAGAAATTACAAGGTAGAGAATCAAACTTTCATAAACAAGGTAAATACTTAGAGTCAATCAATTAAATTACTAAAAATTTTACGTGTTCAAAATCATCACACAAGATTTAAGCATTTTAATACATAATATGCATGTTTAATTTAAAATTTTAAGATTCTAAAGTCTATACTATATTCTTAAATGATGTGTTTAGTCAAAACTAAGACACATAAAAATTAATGTAATGAAGGGAGACTTTAGAAAAAAGTTTAAAATGTGGACAGAAGTGCTCCATGAAAGAAATAATGAAAAGAAAAAAGAGGATAAAAACATAGAGAGAGATATTGGTGGCCCCTTTAGGGCTTGAGAGTATGTGTGGTGCTTCATTTTTGGGGGGTTTGTTTGTTTTGTTTAGGCTAATAGAATGTGTGATGAATAGGTTCAAATCAGTTAGCACTACCTTTTACCATTCAAGGTGGATTGTGGAATGGGCATAAAAGATGTGAATGGGGGACTTAAAGGTACACACCACAGGAATAACTCTTTTTTGTTCATTCATTATACAGAAAGTGACACTATTTTTGTTCTCTAATATAGCTCAGGCCTCATTTATTCGCACATAATAAATTTTTTGAATGATATAAGTTTTAGAAAATTTAAAACGTCTCTTTATATTGAGAATTAAGTATTTTCTGAACAAAACTTTTACACATATCATTAAAAAATATTTTTAGGTGAATAATTTTCACATGCACAATCATCAACCACACAGTTAATCACATTCAACATCACAATTACCAATACATCATTGACCACCATACATAATATCATCAATACTACTCAGTACTCACATTAGCCACCAATTACAACCACTATTATCACTACCATGTACCAATTGTCATTAATCACACATATCACTTACAACGAGCATCAATCACCACCACCACCACCGTTGATACCGACCATTTTTATCATCACTAGCAAACATAATACTTATTTATTTTAATCAAATAATAATTTTATTTTTATTAAATTATTTTTCTTATATTTAATTTCTTTTTTTTATTTGAATTGAGTATTTATTATATTTATAAATAAATAAATTTTGTAATTTCATTGAGAAACATAATTAAACAATTAAATATATACGCTTTGTAGTCCCAAAAGATTGGACAATATATAGTCAATAAGCTCTTTTAATATAAACACTTCCATATATTTATTTAATACACATAAAAACATCTCTATAATAATATTTCATTATAATGGTAAAATTATCTTAAAAACATACTTTTGATGTTACATTATACTCTATAACTTTCTTAACAACATTTTGTTATGACAGTAAAAAAAGATATTCGGAAAAATAACAATATTATTACTAGAAAGGTTTGACGGTATATTTTACTTTGCTTAATAAAGTCAACACAGAATTTAACCAATATACATGTTACTGGAATAAATAAACAAATCTTTATTAGATGCATGTTTAAAGAGCTCTTTTTGGAAAAAGTTTTGTTCCGAAAATTTCGGCCAACTTAATTTGTTTGACTACAAAGGAAAAAATAAACTGTCACACCTTACGTAGAATTCAGCCGGCCATCTTTTGGACTGCTTTTATGTGTTCAATTCATTTATCATGTTCCGAACTCATTTAGAGCCCGTTTGAATTGACTTAAAAAAATTATTTTTAAGTCAAAAATATGAAATCAACCGTAAATAACTTTTAAGGCGAAAAATAAAAAGTAAGGAAGACTTACTTTTGATTTTTGACTTATTTCAAGTCATTTTTAGTTTGTTTTAAGTTATTTTTTTTATTTTTGTCAAACACTTTCAGAAGTCAAAAATTGATTTAAAAGTAGGTTTGACCAACTTTTAAGTCAATCCATACACACCCTCTTAGTACGAGGAATAAAGAAATAACTTATTCCAAAATGAACTTTAGAATAAGTTCATCTTTTTCGAGATAAAATTACGAAATAACTTATTTTGATATTAGTTATCGCAATATTATAGTACTATTTTTAAATATATTAAAGGTAAAATAACAATTTTGAGATAATTATTTTTGGAATAATTAATTTCTGATTAACTTATTCCCCAATCAAACGAGTCATTACACTTTCTTTCTGCAGTACTAATATTGTGCCAATGTTGTTGAGCGATTTGGCTTGACACCTATCATATCTAATTCACCATACAACAAAAGAACAAAGAAAAGAAGGGAACATAAAACTTATAATCTCCAAAAATATAAACATCCAAGACTGAGACATTCAGTCTTCGAAAAATATTATGGAAGATATATATTTTTATAAATGATAATTTTCATATCTATCAATTATATTATTAACTAACGAAAAAAGTTTACTTTTGTCATATCTAGTTGAAATGATCCTTTTTTTTCACCTTTTCTAGTTGAGGACATTAGTTTAGTTAAGAAATCAGGTACCTAATTAGCTTCTCTAAAATAAAATAATGTGATATAAACAATCTCAATAATAATAATTAGAGTGCAGTTCAAGATTGAATCTGCTGAACACAGAGAATTTCGTAATTGAAAAGAATAAAGAGTACTTTCTTTGTTTTAAAATAAATGGTGTTTTTAGCTTTGAACATATCTATTCTTAAAGAAACTACTCATTCGTACAAGATAAAGAGTATTTTTACTACTTACCCCTAATTAAATGCCTTGAAGAATAAGTGATTCTATAATGATGTACAATTCCATGTATTAAAACAACAGTAATTTTATAAGAATAAAATCAATCCCTATCAAAACAAAATAAACAGGCCAAAACACCACATATTTTGAAACGAAGGAAGTACAATTTTAACCTTCTCCTTTGTAGAAGTTCAGGAAATTATTTGGTTACGATTTTTTTAAAGAAAAATAGTACTCCAAAATTGATGTTGAAAAGGAGTCTTTAGAAGTTAAAATTGTGTTTTTAGTCCTCTTGCTGAAATGCCTTTCAAAAAGATTATTTATTTCCCCTTATTGAAACAAGATGGACATGAAAACAAAGTTCAAAGTTTTGTAGGTGAAAACTTTAGATCATTTCTAAAAATTTCCATGTTGTAATGACAATATAAATTAATTCATAGATTATCAATTGCAATGATTATTAGTATTAAAATTCAGTTTCATTAGTCCCTTACTATATACTCCTCTAATCCTCTACACCAATTGACATTCTTATCAAAACAAATTCCTTGTAATTAAGTGTTACTTATGAGACTCCTTGGAAATATAAGTTTTTTCATCAGAACTTTTGGCTCTGCTACTGTGTACTGCATGTCTTGGGAATGTTCAAAATTATTACTAAAACACACAAAGACCAAGTTGAGTAACATCCATATATACTAGTGATATTCCAATTACAAAGTACTTATGAACTTTCTCACACAAAATAATGTACATCTTCCCCTATTTATATAATAACACATCTCTAATGTTTTTTTATTAGAATGATGAGAAATAACACAACTAACATATATACATCACAATAAATGTATAAAAGACTTAAGAGAAGATACAAAACATTTTGAAAATCAATGTAAGTATACCAATTATATGGGTGTGAATATATAATTATCAATTTTGATTGACATTAAATACTATCTCTAACTAGGAATGGAATAGACATAAATTGAAGATTTTGGCCCTTGTTTTTAACTTTTGGATCCAAAAATATGTTGAATTCTTCTGCTCTTTTGCCTTCTTTAATTTCTTTAGTTTAGTTTTTTAATTACACTTTTATCTCTACATATCTTGAGTAATTTGCTCTAATGATGAAGAAATAGTTTACACCTTACATGTGATTATAACCATAAAATTATGATTTACTAATTATTCAGAGATAAAGTCTTCCAATTTGTCACACCATATTTATGTTTGGTGTAACATGTGAATATATTAACTCCTAAACATGACATGATCTTTTAACCCTACAAAGTTCTATTATCATATGCCATAGAACGATTGGTACCTATTTGTTTAGAGTACATATCCATCAAAGACATGTAAAAGTTATATTGCTTAAGACTCTTCAAAAATATTCACAACTGTGTGTGTTGCATACTCAAAAATAGTCCATTTTTGGAGAGTCCAAAAAACATAGTGTAGACATGGCATAAACTTAATCCAATCTTTAGGAAAAAATTAGAGTTCACAAAAATATGTTCATAATATAACTTTTACATGTCTTTTACAATGCCTACACAATAATCAAGGGTTACACATCAGTTGTTGGCGCAAACTCAGCATTTGGGGACACTAATTCTATACAAACAAAGCTTTAAATGAGTCCAAATCTCGAACTCATCAACACTCCCAACTTAAACTTTTACTTGTCCTCAAGTAAAACTCATGTTCAGTAGTTCAACAAGGATGTCTACAGTGCTACAAAGGAACTCGATCATGAATGCACACAACAGGAATAAACTTACTCATGCAAGAATCAATTGTGCACTCAAAGGTTCGTTCAAGTTGTGACTCACCATTATAAAAAATTCTCAAGTTCACAATACTTGCTTCAAATGCAAGTTCAATCTCAACAAAGGTACTCAAATGCCCTCACAACAAAGATGATTCCATATTCACACACAATTTTTCAACAATTTATAGCTCCGGAATCATACACAACTCTCACACTCACAAAGATGAACACATGCATGACTTCACCCATAGGTTTTTTCCTTATTTTCCAGCCAACAATTCATAGCTCCGGAATCATACACAACTCTGTGCGTTGCATACTCAAAAATAGTCCATTTTTGGGGAGTCCAAACAACATAGTGTAGACATGGCATAAACTTAATCCAATCTTTTTTAGGAAAAAATTAAGACATAGTAACTAGTTAATCTGTTAAGGCAAACAAGCTAAGTAAAGAGTAACACTTTTGTTGAAACTATTTGTCGAGCTTCAAAGAGGATTACATAATCCAAATAACTAAACCAACTGTGATTAGTTTAAACTACCATTCAAAGTATAATTAAGAGAAAGAGTAGAGGGTTAATTACATGGCTTAATAATAACTGAAGTATCCTTCGTTGAGTGCCTTGCAGAACCCAGAAGATTTGGATCGTCTACCAACAGCTGCAAAGGCATACACACAACTAAAATCACAAAATTAGTGTTAGCAGCTAGTAATTGAACAATCTAATTTTTCTCCCACTTTCAGATCTAATCTACAAAATTGCAAAGCAAGAAATAACCTCAAACGTAGTCTTAAAAATTACACCATACAAATTCATGACCCATAGAATTAAAAACTCTTTCCTTAATTTTGGGAGTAGTATAATATTTTTTGCTTCTTCTATTGCAATTTCCAACAGATTTGTATATTTTATAGGGTATATATATATACATGAAATACATACGAAACAACGAAAGAGGGCGAAGGTGATGACAGAAGCATAGAGAGCACAAATGAAGTGAGATGCTTTTGCTGCCCAAATTGAATGAAATTAGCATATCATCATTAGTGCTCTCTATCTTCTGTCAACAATTATCACCACCCTTTCTTCCTATCAATTTCAATTATATAACCTAAAAAAGAACAAAATAAGTGAACAAAAAAGATTTTTTTGGGTTTTGGGGGAAGAAAGGGTGTTAGGGCTATATTTGGGGCTAGAAGAAATATTATATAGATAGATATTTTGGGGTTTAACCTATTGAGTTGTAGCAGTAGTGAGGGGTCTTTTTATAGGAAAAAATACGAAGGAAGTGAAGATTCAGGGAAAGGTTATTATTGGTAAAAAAAAAAAAAAAAAAAAGGTACTATTGTGTA